>APFE031264825.1:1739-21924 GCA_000404065.3 Pinus taeda | reverse complement strand
AGGTATGATGATTATGTTACTTCAATTGCTTTAACCACTAATGATGATGAACCTTTATGCTATCAGGAAGCTGTAGAAGGTTCTAAAAGTGAAAAGTGGAAAGAAGCTATGAAGGACGAGATGATGGCATTAGTCAAGAATGGCACATGGGATCTGGTAGAACTTCCTAAAGACAGAAAAACAGTGGGATGTATATGGGTTTACAAATTGAAAAGGGGTGTTGATGATACAGAGGAAAGGTACAAAGCAAGGTTGGTCGCAAAAGGTTTTTCTCATAAAGCAGGCATTGATTTTCATGAGATATTTTCACCAGTTGTAAAAATTGTTTCAATTCAAATTGTATTAGCATTAGTTGCTTTACTTGATTTAGAATTACAACAACTAGATGTTAAAACTGCATTTTTACATGAAGATTTAGATAAGGAGAATTACATGGAACAACCGGAAGGATTTGTTCAAAATCGCAACAAGAAATTTGTCTGCAGGCTCAAGAAACCATTGTATGGTCTGAAGCAGTCGCCTCGACAATGGTACAAGAAATTTGATTCTTTCATGATGAGTCAAAATTATATAAGAAGTGAATATGATCATTGTGTTTATTTTAAGAAATTAAGTAATGGCATGTTCATTATCTTAGTGTTGTATGTTAACGATATGCTTTTAGCAAGCAAAAGCATAATAGAGATCAACAAGTTAAAGGTTCAGATTGATAGGACATTTGATACGAAAGATCTAGGAGCAACAAGACAGATTTTGGGCATGGAGATTTTTAGAGATAGAAGCAATGGTAAGTTATGGCTATCACAACAGAAGTATATTGAGAAAATACTCTTGAGGTTTGGCATGAACAATGTGAAGCCTATTTCAGTCCCTTTAGCTTCCCATTTTAAGCTTTCTTCTAGTTTATGTCCTAATACAAATGAAGAAAAAGAATATATGTCTTGAATTCCATATGCCAATGTAGTAGGTTGTTTGATGTATGCGATGGTTTGTACTCGACCAGATATTTCACATGCAGTTGGGGTTGTCAGCAGGTATATGGCAAATCCAGGAAAATAACACTGGTCAGCAGTGAAATGGGTGCTTTGATATTTGAGAGGCACAAGTGAATATTGTATCACTTATAACAGGAGTAGTGAATTTGTTTGCGGATATGTTGATTCCGATTTTGCAGGTGATTTGGAGAAGAGAAGGTCAACATCAGGGTATGTCTTTACTCTTGTAGGTGGAGCTATTAGTTAGATGTCAAAGCTACAGAACATTGTTGCTTTATCCACTACTGAAGCAGAATACATCGTTTTTTCACATGCTTGCAAACAAGCGATTTGGTTGAAAGGTTTGTTTGGTGAGTTTGGTAGGTTACAGGACAACATCAAATTATTTTGTGATAGTCAAAGTGCAATTCATTTGGCTAAGAATCCGGCCTATCATAGTAAATCAAAGCATATACCTATCAAGTATCATTTTGTAAGACAAGTTATCACTGAAATAGGAGTCTCTCTTGAAAAAGTGCATACAAAGGAAAACTGTGCTGACATGTTCACGAAACCCGTTTTGTTAGAGAAGCTACGTTGGTGTCTGGCTTCTCTTGGCTTGCAAAAAAGATAAAATAATAAAGAAACAGGGTATGAGGCTAATTGCTGTCAAGGTGGAGATTGTTGGGATTTTCTGTTAATTAAATTTGAAAAAAATCTCATGAATGTGACAACAATAGGATTTGTTGCTAACTTAGCTCCATTTATTTCCAAGGAGGAGTTATTGCATCCTATATTTGATGTGAGATAATTTATGATTTAGTTCTCAACTCCAACGAGAAAAATGTAAGCCCGTAGAGGATATGTGAGATGAAAGGTTGTGAGGAATTATATTGTTGTAATCTCCTGTTGAGTAATAAGATTGCCGATGACTCTGTTTGGTGGATGTAGCCCAGATTGGTTGGGTGAACCACATTAAAATCACTATGTTTTTTATGTTTGTTTGTGCTATGCATGGGTATTTAGTTTTGGCTGTGATTTTTTTGCTCTACACCATTGCGATTCGGATTACTGGGTGAGACCGCACTTCGAATTACTGGTTGACACAGACCGCGTGACAAATATAAAACGTTTGATCAGGAAATCGCACTTCGAATCTCCGACTCAGACCGCACTTCGAATCCTTGGGTGGGTGAGACGAATCCTGGTTGGGAGAGTGAAACAGACAGACAGCACTTAGAAAGTTAGAATCCCTTGGGTGAGAAAGTGGAGTCTAAAAATAGAAAAGCATCCCATTCTGACCGAGAAAACGAATACTAATATGTAAAAGTACTAATATAGAAATGCATCCCACCATGAATATAAAACATTTTATTTGGAACTGGCAATTCTAATTCCCTGGGCTAAACACGGGGATCTAGAAATATGGAATAAATAATATGGGAAACATGAATCTGACATTACGTGAAGGATGAAATATGTGGACTACGAATAAGGGTAAACATTCCTTCACGAGTTTGAGGTCATTACCTTATATGGTACCTGCAACGTCACAATTTATAAGAAGCTCTCCACGTCAAGCCGTTTCACGTTACTGAGCTGTACGTGGATATAACAAAAGGATCATTGCCTTGGATGGGACCTGCAATATCATACAATTCATATGAAGTCTCTAGCTCACTGTCGTTTAATCCAGACATGGAAATCACAGAAGGATTTCATGGGTGTATTAATTATATATCGAGTCTGTTACTGATGACTGCTGTATTTAGGAGTGAAGAAACTTGTAGAGAGGTAAATGTTTAAGCGTTCGTTGGCGTTTGCGAGGGATTACGCATGTGAAATGTGAAGAGAAAGGAATTATTGAGGTCCACACATTTCAGAGGTAAATGTTTAAGCGTTGGTTGGCATTTGCGAGGGATTAAGCATGTGAAATGTGAAGAGAAAGGAATTATTGATATTCACACATTTCAATTAAAAATTCATAATTTTATCATGTAGTAAGACCTTCCTAAAAAGTTGTGATATGAAGAAACCCATTTCACAATGCTACAATGGCACAACCTGCTTGATGGTTTGCAAACTGTTAAAAGTGTCAATAACTTTATATATATATATATATATATAAAATTAGGCAGATCAACTCCAATAACAATAAAAATGTTAAATAAGAATAAATAGGATGGAATGCTATCAACATCTTTGTAGATTGTGCATATTTTAGTATATTTGGTGAAATTAAATTTTGTGCAAAGTTTAGCTTGTGAAATTGATTATTGTACAAGGTTTACAGAACATACATCTCTTGTGTAAATCTCATATAAACTATGTTTCGTGAGAGGTGATTTACACTTTTAACTTTTTCTATTTTCAATCTGTCTCTAAAATTTCCACTTTTAACCTCTCCCTATGAGTTTTGGAGTCCTCAAACCCTTCTAATGAGATTTGAAGCCCTCAAACCCAAGGTTTGAAGCCCCCCCTCATCCCCTCCTTCTTGAAAAACTTCCATTTAAGGAGGTTTGAAGCCCTCGACCCTCTCACTAGGTTTGAAGGGTTACCATGAAGCCCTCAAACCCTTCTTATAAGAGTTGAAACCCTCAACCCTTTCAAAGAAACAACCTAATTTACACCACCTTTTCAAAGAAACCACCTAATTTATACCCATGGGTTGTTCACACAAACTAACTAATATATACCCCATATATCATGTTTACACAAACCAACTAATATACACCTCATCAATCATGTCAGGTTAGGTTAAAACCAACTAATATACACCTCATAGGTCATGTTAGGTTATGTTAAAACAGATACATGTCTCAAAAACCAATTAATCTACACCTTATAGGTCATGTTAATGTACAACTCATAGGTCATGATAAAATAGATATGTAAGCCTTGAGTCATGTTCACACAAACCAACTAATTTACAAACCAATACATATGTCAAACTAATCTACACCTCAGTCATGTTAAAATATAAATACATCTCACTAACCAACTAATCTACACCTCAGGTCATGTTATATATATATATATATATATATATATATATATATATATATATATATATATATATATATATATATATATAGTCATCTTAAAATAGATATGTAAGACATAGGCCATGTTCACATAAACCAACTAATCTACATTAAAATTAAAAAAATGTATCTCACAAATATAATAATCTACACCTCATAGTAATGTTAAAATAAATATGTGAGAGAGTAATGTTAAAATAGATATGTGGTTCTCACAGACCTACTAATATACACCTCAAAGATCAAATCATATTAAAATAGATATGTATGTCTCACAAATTACTAATATATAGCTCTCACAAACTAACTAATCTACACATCATAAGTAATGTTATGTTAAAATAATAGCTCTCACAAACCAACTAATTTACACATCATAAGTCATGTTATGTTAAAATAAATGTCTCTCACAAACAAGTTAATCTAACTTTGAAAATATACACCTCATAAATCAAGTTATATTAAAATAAATATGTATCTCTCACAAAGTACTAATCTACAAACCAACTAATCTACACATATTTCTACACATATACATATGTTAAAATAGATATATCTCTCACAAGCTAATCTAACTTTGATAAATTATATTAAAATAAATTCACTCAATAAATTTATGTTAAAAATAAAATATCTTTATATAATTAAATTATGTTAAAATAAATTATTAAATTAGATATTTATCTCACGAACCAACTAATCTACATCACAAACCCATTCATCTGCACCTAATAACCTAATACATATAATACATCATCTACACCTAAAACCTAATAACTCATAGGTCATGGTCATGGTCATCTACACCTGATACCTCATAGGCTCATAGGTCATGTTAAGACAAATATGTCTCTCAAAGGTCATGTTAAAATATCTATATATGTGTTTTGTCATTTATGCCGAATTGTTTGGAAAATCCCAAAATCTTTTCAAACATTTATATTTATTTGCAAATGTTGTTACGAGAATCCCAAACTTGAACGCCTTCTAAACATTTATATTAGCATATTTGAGGTATATTTATATGCATATTTGAGGTATATTTATATGTGCAAATGTTGCTAGGAGAATCCCAAACTCCAT
Source organism: Pinus taeda (assembly GCA_000404065.3). Lineage (NCBI taxonomy): Eukaryota > Viridiplantae > Streptophyta > Pinopsida > Pinales > Pinaceae > Pinus > Pinus taeda. Next base: position 16,823 of record APFE031264825.1, on the reverse strand, counting down.
CCAAACGTTTATATTAACATATTTGAGGTATATTTATACAGTTGTTATCTCCAAAGTTCCCGCTTTACACTACACTTCCTTATTGTTAGATTACATAGTATGATTCTTCTTTCTCCATGATTTCTCATCATCTTAATATCCAGTATAAATTGCAGCATTTACAATATAATAGTTTTTAGTCTGATCTCTCAAGGCTCCCCAACGTTCTCCGATAGAGCAGACCAGCCCTCCATCCACCACCTCTACTTCTATGATTTTCCCACTACGAAGACATACACAAAATCAATCTACAAGAATCATGAAGAAAACAGAATTTGACTTTCTTGATTTGTTGAAATATTAATTTCCAACTGCTACATACTGTTTCCGAAAACAACCATATACGCAACAGCGCGTATGGTATGTTGATGTTGTTTGTTGAAATGTAAGAGAGACAATAGCGCAAATGTACACAACAGTGTGTTGATTTTTCAGCAGGAACAGAGTGTTTTGTTTTTCACACAGCAGTGAATGTAATGTAAGAAATTTTTACACATATCAGTGTAAAAATATTTGTAGCAGAGACAGAGTATTTTTCTAGAGAGATAGAGTAAATTTTTTTTTTTTTTTTTTTTTTTTTTTTTTTTTTTTTTTTTTTTTTTTTTTTTTTTTTTTTTTTTTTTTTTTTTCTTGTCTGTGTGGAACTGAAGCGTTCCTGTTGTAATCCCTCTATTAAGAGGAAGATCCTTTTGTAACAATAGTTGTTTTTATTAATGAATACAAAGTTTTTTTTTGGATGTGTGAAACTCTGTTCTCAGAAAACAATTTTAGCTTCCCTGTGTTAAGATCCTGTGATAAAACAGAGTGATAAAACAGAGCATTATTCTCTGTTCAGTTTTGTTTGGAATTATCAGAAAAATTCCCAACATGGTATTAGAGCTTGTCCAGGCTCTTTGAAGGTGTCAAAGAAGCTGAAGGAATGATTTCTTGTTTCAGCAGCTTCTCTAGCAGAGTGAAGACTCAGTCAAGAAAGAATCCAAGGTATTTCTCAAGTTAGTTTTTGTGTTACTGTCCTTGACAGTTAGTGATTTTAAATACACATTCAAGTATTTTGAAGCATAGTTAAGAGTGCAAGAATGGTTGGAGCCAACACTAGCATGGGTATCTTTAATACTCAGCTCCCACAATTTAATGGGGAAAACTATGACTATTGGGCAATAACCATCAGAGCCATGCTTGCTTCCCAAGACTTATGGGAATTTGTTGAGGATGGTTTTGAAGAACCAGCAAATGAAGATGAGTTTAATAATTTGACTCAGGCAGAGAAAGAACTGTTGAAGAGCTATAAGAAGAAGGATTCTAAAGCCCTCTACTTCTTGTATCAAGCAGTGTATGAGAGTGTGTTTCCAAGGATAGCAGCAGCCAAGACATCCAAAGAAGCATGGAAAACTCTCAAGATAGCCTATCAAGGCATGGAGAAAGTGAATACAACAAAACTACAGTTGCTGAGGAGAGATTTTGAGAATCTTTGAATGAAGGAGTCAGATAATATTGACTCATTCTTCACACATGTGATTGGTCTGGTCACACAGATAAGGTCTCATGGAGAAATTCTTGAAGGAGGATTGTGGAGAAACTATTAAGGATCCTACTCTCAAGGTTCGATGTGATTGTCACCACCATAGAAGAGACAAAGGATCTCACAAATTTCTCAGTTGATGAACTACATGCATCACTGATAACACATGAGCAGAGATTGAGTAGAAATGAAAACTCATCTCTATAACATGCCTTTAAGACCCATATGTGCTTTGGAAGAGGAAGAGGTCAAGGCAGAGGAAACAAGAGAGGAAGAGGCAGAAGCCAAAACAGAGGTGGAAGAAATAGTCCAGCAAACGCTTAAGGAAGAGGCAGCAATCCAAATCAAAACCAAGGCCAAGGCAGCAGCCAACAAAATGGACAACATCATACTCAAGGACAAAGGTATGAAAAATCCAATGTCCAATGTTACTACTGTAAAAAATATGGGCATTATGCAAATGAATGTAGGAAGAAGCAGCATGATATGAATAATAGAACTAGTGCAAATCTCACTAGAGAAAATATCGGCCAAGATAATTTGTTTTTAGCTTGTAATATGGCTGAAGCAAAGAGTGAAGATATATGGTTTCTAGACTCTGGTTGCAGTAACCATATGACAGGAAACATAGCCCCGTTTTCTAAGTTAGATTAGAGTGTGAAGTCACAAGTCACACTAGGGACCGATAGTAAATTTTCTGTTATGGGAAAAGGAGAAGTAAATGTCTTTACAAGGAAAGGTGAAAAGAAAACCATAGCAGATGTTTATTATGTTCCTAGAATGAAATGTAACCTCTTAAGTATTGGATAGCTTGTTCAAAAGGGGTACAATGTTTTCTTTGAGAATGATGTATGCACCATCATGGATAAAACACCCAGCAAACGATGTATCGCTGAAGTGAAGATGATAAGGAACAGGATGTTCCCTCTCAGAATGAACGCAGATTTGAAAAATAAAGAAGTAATAGCAGCAGTTACCCAAGAGGCTTTCCAAAGCGAACCAAAAGACGAAAATTGGTTGTGGCACTTGAGATTTGGACGACTTTGGAGGTCTTAACTTGTTGAGTAGAAAAGGAATAGTAAGAGGAGTACCATTGATAGAGAAACCAAACAGCCTTTGTGAAGGTTGTATCTTGGGGAAACAACACAGAGAAAGTTTTCCATCTGGGAAAAGCATAAGAGCAAAAGAACCCTTAGAGATTGTCCATTCAGATTTATGTGGACCGATGCAAACTCCATCACTAGCAGGCAACCACTATATACTAACATTTATTGATGATTTCACTAGAAAAACTTGGGTTTATTTCCTGAAGAACAAAAGTGAAGTGTTTGAAAGATTCTGTAATTTCAAAGCACTTGTAGAAAACTAAAGTTCTAAGAACTGATAGAGGAGGTGAGTATATCTCCAAAGAATTTCTACGTTTTTGTAAAGAAAATGGAATTCATAAATAGTTTACCACTAGGTACACTCCACAACAAAATGGAGTTGCCGAAAGGAAGAATAAGACAATCATGGATATGGCGAGGAGTATGTTAAAGGCAAAGCATTTTCCAAATGTTTATTGGGCTGAAGCTGTACACTGTGCAGTGTACATTTTGAATAGATGCCCTACAAAAGCAGTCATGAACAAAGTGCTAGAAGAAGCATGGAGTGGGACAAAGCAAGGAGTCACCCACATGAAAGTTTTTTGGATGTGTGGCTTATGCACACATTCCAGATCAACTAAGGAAGAAGTTGGACAGCAAAGGGGAGAAATGTATTTTCATTGGATACAGTGAGGAATCCAAAGCTTATAGGTTGTATAACCCATCCACCAAGAAGCTTATTGTGAGTAGAGATGTTCAATTCATTGAGGAGAAAGCTTGGGATGGAAGCATAGAGAAAACAATGAATGTTAAAAACTCTTTGTCACATGATGAAGATGATGAGGAGATGGCTGAAATACATCCCCAAACAGCAACACCAACACAAGGGCAGCAAGAGACACCCTTGAGGAGAAATGAAAGTGCTTCTCCAAGCACACCATAAGGAGGAAATTCAAGTGCTTCTTCAAGCACTTGTACACCAAATGAAAGAGGTAAGAAGTTCAGAAATTTAAGTGACATTTATGAACAAGAGGCAACAAATGAAGGTATGAATTCGTTGTTTGCTTTATATTGTCATGTTGATGACCCTGTTCATTTCGAAGAAGCAATTAAGGGTAGGAAATGGATAGAAGCTATGGATGAGGAGATCAATGCCATAGAAAGAAACAAGACATGGGATTTAGTTGAACTACCAAAAGGAAAAGAGGTCATTGGAGTTAAATGGGTCTACAAGACCAAGAGTAATGTTGAAGGAAAAATAGAAAGACACAACGCAAGATTTGTTGTCAAAGGATATAAGCAACAGTATGGGAGAGACTATGAGGAAACTTTCGCACCGGTTTCTAGAATGGAAACTGTGAGAGCAGTGTTGTCCATAGCAGCACAAAACAAGTGGAAAGTTTACCAAATGGACATGAAGTCAACATTCCTAAATGGAGTGTTAATGGAAGAGGTTTACATTGAACAACCTCTAGGTTATGAAAATAAAGGCCAAGAGCACAAAGTGTGCAGATTGAAGAAAGCTATTTATGGGCTGAAGCAAGCACTAAGAGCGTGGTACAATAGGATAGATTCCTATCTACTGGAAAATGGATTTGAAAAGTGTGACGGAGAACCCACCCTCTACATCAAAGAAAAGGATGGTAAAATTGTAATTGTTGTGTTATATGTTGATGACGTTATTTTCACAGGTAATGATGATTATCTTATTGAAAATTTAAAAACAGTTATGAAAAAATAATTTGAGATGACTGACATGGGTTTGCTTAGATACTTCTTAGGAATAGAAGTAGAACAAAATGGAAATGGGATTTTTACCTCACAAGAGAAATATGCTAATGAAGTGTTGGAAAGATTTAATATGCAGGAGAGAAAAGCAGCGATCACTCCCATAGTGATGGGATTAAAACTCAGAAAAGAGGACAACAGCAAGGATTTTGATCCTTGTTTGTACAAGAGCATAGTTGGCAGCCTCATGTATTTGACTGCAACTAGGCCGGATATAATGCATGCTGTTAGTTTGATTTCCAGATTCATGGAGAGGCCAAAAGAAGCACATTGGCAGGCAGCAAAAAGGATTCTGAGGTATGTTAAAGGTACTAAAAGGTTTGGCATTTTATATACTACTTCAAAATGTTCAGATTTAATTGGATACACTGATAGTGATTGGGATGGAAGTGTAGATGATCGGAAAAGCACATCTAGTTATGTTTTTCACATGGGTTCAGGAGCCATTTCATGGGCTTCTAAAAAGCAGCTTATTGTAGCATTGTCTACAGCAGAGGAAAAATATGTGGCAGCTACAACAGCAGCGTGTCAAGCAGTTTGGATGAGAAGGATGTTAAGGAGCTTAAACCAAGAGCAAACAAAAGGAACTGTGATTTTTGTGACAATAGCTCAGCTATTGCATTATCCAAGAATTTTGTATTTCATAAGAGAACGAAACACATTGACACAAAGTTTCATTACATCAGAGAATTGGTAAACAATGGAGAAATTATTTTAAAACACTGGAGAACTCAGGAGCAGGTTGCAGACATTCTGACCAAGCCATTGGGATAGAAAAGTTTTGAATTTTTGAGGAAATGTTTGGGTATGACTAATAACCCAATAGTTGAAATTAAAGGGGAGTGTTGAAATATTAATTTCAACTTCCATGCAGCATTTATTACTCCAGAAAACCACCAGTGTTCATTGCACTGCTTTTCATGAGATGGTGGTATTTCTTCCGGAGGCAGCGATAACAATCACTGTTTGACACGTGCCACAATAGTTTTGTTAAAACGGTTTTCATCAGAGCATAAATTTCAACAAAAAAAGGCCGTGTGATATCAACTCACAGCCGTCCGATTCGATGAACAAACCTGCACCATAGATTTAGCTTTTACTTGCCGTGAAGTAAATTTTGTTTAACCACACGTTTTGTCAAAAAGGAAATTAATGAAATTTAATGTGGTTCGTAGATTGTAGGTAAAAGTTTAATTTTATTATTTGTTTAAGTCACGGGAGTATGGCATAGGATATAGTATTGTTATGTTTTTTTTGTTATGCATTGCATATGAAAGGGAAGCACGCAGCAGCGTGAAGTTTTTTTCATAGCTATTCGTTGAGAGAACAAAAGAGTATGCGAAGCAGCGTAATGAATTTTTTTTGTTGAGAGAATATATACGCAACAGCGCGTATGGTATGTTGATGTTGTTCATTGAAATGTAAGAGAGACAGTAGCGCAAATGTACACAACAGTGTGTTGATTTTTCAATAGGAATAGATTGTTTTTTTTTTCACACAGAAATGAATGTAATGTAAGAAATTTTTACACATAGCAGTGTAAAAATATTTGCAGCAGAGACAGAGTATTTTTCTGGAGAGACAGAGTAATTTTTTTTTCTGTGTGGCACTGAAGCATTCGTGTTGTAATCCCTCTATGAAGAGGAAGATCCTTTTGTAACAGGAGTTGTTTTTATTAATGAATATAAAGTTTTTTTTGGAAGGGTGAAACTCTGTTCTCAGTAAACAATTTTAGCTTCCCTGCGTTAGGATCCTGTGATAAAACAAAAGATTATTCTCTATTCAGTTTTGTTTGGAATTATAAAAAAATTCCCAACATGATTTTAAGATGCAGTATATAACCCACTGTGGGAAAACAAATTTAACTGCGTCGATATTAAGAGAGTTCTGCTTGCCACGAGGTACTCCCAGTTTCACTCTAAGCTTCATGTGATCCTGGTTTACTCTTGGCAGGGCACCTGCAATAATACACCCACAACACAACACAAGGTATTGATATGATAAATGAAGTCAGCAAGCAAATATAATTTTTTCAAAATATATATATATATATTATTATATATATATATATATATATATAAGCTTTAGCATTCTATATTTGACTAAAGCCTGGCGCATCAAATGATACTATGATAAAAAGTGGCGCTTGATGACTGACCCATGCTGGTCATAACCCGTGCCCATCTGAACAAACAATAGCTTCATCTACTAGGGAAGCAGATCGTAATGCGAAGCATTTGTATTTTCAGGTTTTCCTCAGCATACTCCATTATGTCTGTAATTAAGCATGGGCTCTGAATACACTTGTTTATAGGGATTTATGAAAACGGAAGATAAAATGAATGCAGTTCTGATTAAGGAGATAGATGTCTATAGCGTGAGATGGAGGAGATGAGATTTCATGAAGAGATTTGGAGAGCCACGTGTCAAAAACCTACCACAGTTGGAGGAGATGGCGTGGCAAATAAACCGTAACAGGTGGAGGATATGGAATGAGGTTGCTTTTGGATGAAGGTGAAGCTGTCAATGGATACGACAAGTGGAGAAAAACAAATCGTTGGACCTCTTAAAATTTGGTTGATTTATGTATTTTCTCATTCCTCTCTTCATATCTTGTTTTCAACTCCACAAACTTTATTTTTGTCAGTAGAATTTTGAATTTTTTTAAATTTAAGTTTATTCAAAAATATAAAATAAATCTAACTTTTTTTTAGAGGAAAAAACATAGTGTTTTTATTGGAAATAAGGTCGTTTACATAGGTTTGAATCAATGCTTCAAGTTTACTCAGAAAATCGTCGCACCATATATGAAAAAGCCTTATGACCTGGCTCAAACTCCAAAACCAAAGGAAAACATATATTTATAGACAAACCATACAACAAGACTCCCATTACTATCAAAAGGGATAGATAGCAGTAGAAAAACGTGAAGAAACTATCATAAAACAAAGGATGTAGCATAAAAATAACCAAGATGTCCAAAAATATGTGTACCAAGGCAAGCCACCGAGCTTATACTTCAAAAAATCCATCTTCACAAACCAAATTGTGAACCAGATGCTCATAAAAAAAATAGCCTAGGGGGATTGAGAAACCACGTTTGAACTGGGTGTTTGTGGACTCGTTTTGCTTTATGTAGACATGCAGGAAACTGATGTCCTCAAATGCAGGAATGAGGGCCCTGGTGTTCTCCATCTAGTGAATCAAGGAAGGCACCTCAAGGTCATTGATGCCCTCAATCCACTGAATGATCGTCAATTCATCTTCAACAATCAAAATCTGGTCAATGGTAAGTCAAAGAGAAAACTAGAGGTCCCCCCAAACGACAATCATTTCAACTCTATAGTTGGTGCCAGCCCCTCCATACCAACAAAAAGTGTATGCCTCTAAAGAATTGATCCTTATATGAACCCCACATCGACAAGACCCCCAAGAAGAGGCTCCATCAAATAAACCGATAGGGAATTTGTTCTCTAAGACTTGAAAGGAAATGAACCATGAATGAGCCATGGGGGTCCAAGGACCAATCTCTAGGAAATATGAAGCAATACGAAAGCAAGATGATTTGATCTCAGGAAGTCTTTCCTAAAAGATAAGCTCATTTTGACACCTCCAAATGCCCGAAAGATGTATAGGGGTAAATCTCTATCAGCGCTCTAACAAGTAATCTAGGAAGTGAGGCAAGAAAGAACGGATGAGCATTCAATTAGGCCTATGATCTTCAAGGCACTAAGGACTTCCTCCTAGATATCCACCGCAAAAGGGAAAAGGAGAAAGAGATGAGGACGGTCTTCAGTTTCCAGCCTACAAAGAGAGCATCTGCCTAGCCCTTGAAAGCCACATTTCAGTGAGTTTTCCCATGTTAAAATGTAGTTGTGTATACTCAACCAAACGAAGCATTTTAGCTTGAGGGGGGGCTTCCCATTTCCACATTTGAGCAGTCCAATAAGCAGCCAGGTTGAGAGGAGTGTCCATTGAGATATAGGACTATGCTTCTGTAGGAATTTACAGGGTAAATTCCTTAGATAAAACACCAAAGGACACTGCTCACAAACAGATCATAGATCAATACACCGGTATTCTTGACATGGTTAAAACCCTCAAAGAGGGAAGTAGCCCACGGCCTGAGCCAACGTGGCCACTTCAGGCAATTTATTAATAAAAGAAAGAAAATTTACATAAGCTTCTCTCATGAACTGTCACCCTACAAATGACCCTCCATGCTCTTTAAATAGAGATCATGGACCAATCAGGTGTTAAGCCACGGATCAAGTGTCAGTAATACCAAAGGAGAGAATGAACCATTGAATCACTTCATGTCTAGAACATATCATGACTGTCGGAGTGTAAAGTTACAAATGTACATAATAAAGAAATACACTTTACCTAACTCTACACTAGACCAAGTTATAATTAACTATTTCCTATGTGTCGGAATATCCTAACATCCCCCCTTAAGAACAACTTGGGATAGGATTGAAGGATGTACAAATATGACACAATAGAAGAAGGAAGGAGGCATTAGAGCCTATCCCCCCTTAATGAAAACTTATTGAACTCCAATCATAAATCGAATTTTAGTAAATTTCGCCTTTGTGAGAGACTTTGTAAAGATGTCTGCAACTTGATCATTAGTTGAACAATATTGCACTTCAAGAACATGGTCATGAGTGAGAATTCTAATGAAGTGCATGTGTAGTTCAATGTATTTGTTGCATTGATGTTGGATTGGATCTTTGCATAGTTGAATGGCACTTTGATTATCACACCAAAGTGTAGTCGGATGCTGCTGCTGAAATCCAACTCTAACAGGATCTAACGAAGCCACAAGGCTTCCTTACTAGCTTCTACGGTGCCACGATACTCTGCTTCTACTAAACAAAGACAAATGGCACTTTGTTTCTTTCAAGCCCATGTAATAGGTCAAAAACTAAGAGTGAAGACATAACCTGTAGTAGACTTTCGATCATCAGGGTCACCAGCCCAATCGGAATCAGTGAAACCAACCAATAGAGGAGATGTTTATGCACTATAATGAATCCCAAACTCAACTATACCTCGAACATAACGAAATATTCTTTTAGCTGCTTTCCAATGACTTTCATGTGGGTTTTTCATAAACCGAGCAATAAGGCCAACAGCAAAGGAAAGGTCAGGACAGGTATGGGTCAGATACAAAATTTTTCCTACAAGCTGATGGTATAAGGTAGCATCAACTTCAGGGGAAGTACAAGTGACTGAAAGTTTGGCTCCAGACTAAAAGGGAGAAGGGGCTGAGTTACAGTCTTCCATGTGAAAGTGGCGTAGAAGATCACAGGCATAGTTGGACTGGGAAAGAGAAATATCTTCCTTGGATTGCAAGACTTGAAGACCAAGAAAACAATGCAAGTGTCTTAAGTCTATCATTTCAAACTTCTTTTTAAGGCTGGACTTCACATGTTTTACAAGGTTGAGATCACTACTAGTAAGGATAAGATCATCAACATAAAGAACAAGAATGATAAGAGACTTATCCACTTTCTTGGTGTAGACGGTATTGTCAGAATGACACCTACAAAAGCCAGTATCTAAAAGAAAGCTATCCATTTTGGCATACCAAGCCCAAGGGGCTTGCTTGATACCATAAAGGGATTTCTTAAGCTGATATAGAAGGCTAGAGTTTGTTTGTATAAAGCCAGTAGGTTGTCCTTATAGATTTCTTCATGCAAGTCCACCTGCAAGAAGGTAGATTTAACATCCATTTGATGGACTTCCTATTTGAAAGAGGTGGCAAGGGAAAGGACAAGGCGGATAGAGTCATTTTGGCAACAAGGGAGAAGGTTTTAGTAGAGTCAATGCCTTCAACTTGTGAAAAATCCTTAGCAACAAGATGAGCTTTATGTTTATCAACTTTTCCATCTGGTCCATACTTGGTTCCGTAAACCCATTTTCATCTAACAAGTTTTTGTCCCTTTGGAAGAAGAGCAAGATCCCATGTATCATTTGCTAATAATGAACAATATTCTTCATTCATAGCTACGCCCCTATCTAGATGGCCTAAAGCTTCTGCAAAGGTGTTAGGATCATGATTCGCTAAAGCTTGAGCCAGTAAAGAAGAGGCTAAATCAAATTGAGAACGTGTACGTCGTTCTATAGGATCACCTACAAGAGCACCTGTTACATCCCGAGTAGCACGGACCCATTTTGGAAACTTAGGAGCTGAAGGAGGATCCTGAGAAGGTGGGGGAGGATTGTCATCCTCGTTGTCATCATCCGAAGAAGAAATATTTTTAGAAGTAGAAGGAATAGAGAGAGGTGGCACATCTGCTAAACTAGGCTTATAAGCCAATATATTTTCAGCAAACTTTACATCTTTTCTAATGATAACATTTTTGGACTTAAGTGAAATAAGTCTATATCCTTTGACATCTTCAAAATATCCAAAAAAAATACATTTTTCACTCTTAGGTTCTAAGGCTTTATGTTTCTCATCAGGAATATGGGCCCATGCTTCACTTCCAAAAACATGAAAGTGACTTATATCTGGTTTAATTGAGCTCCATGCTTCTTCTGGAGTGATATTCTTTAAAACTTTAGTAGGAGTGCAATTTACTATGTAATTTGCACAGTTAATTGCTTTTGCCCAAAAATTAAGACTTAGTCCTTTAAATTGAAGCTTACAATTAGTCATTTCCTTTAAGGTGTGATTCTTCCTTTCAGCTACACCATTTTGTTGTGGAGTATGTGGAACAATATGTTGCATTTGAATTCCATGTTCACTGCAAAAGTTGATGAATTTGTTGTTAACATATTCTCCACCATTATCAGATCTTAGCTTAAGAATTTGATATCCAGATTGATTCTCAACAATGGCCTTAAAGGCCAAGAACATGTTAAATACTTCACTCTTGTGTTTTAAGAAGTATACCCAAGTGCATCTGGAGAAATCATCAATGAAAATTAAGAAATACTTGTAGCAAGAGAACGAAACAACTGGAAGTGGACCACATAAATCATTATGCACAAGTTGTAAAGGGGCTAAGGCGTGCCAAGAGGCATGTTTTTCAAAACTATCCCAATGATGTTTTCCAAGTACACATCTGGAACAAACACCAGCTCTACAAGATATGATAGGAAGACCTATCACCATATTTTCTTTACATAGATTTTGAAGGGAGCAATAGTTTAAGTGACCAAATCACTCATGCCAAAGTTTTCTCACTTCATCATTTCGAGAAACAAATACCGAGGGAAGATTTGATGACCTAAAGTTGTTAAACTTATACAATTTTACAAAATCATCTGTCATGTCAGTAGCTAAAATCTGTCTAGGATCTCTTAGGTCCTTAATTACAACATCATGAGGTGAAAATTCAACGATTTTGCCTTCACCTGAATGAGTTATCCGATATACAGATAGAAGGTTGCAGGATAAGGTTTGAACACATAATACATCATTAAATTGACCATTGTCTAGATGAATAGTTCTAATCCCTACAACACTAAGAGATCTATCATCACCAACATATATATTTTTGGTGTTACAATCATTTAAAGAAGAAAACATGGATTTGTTTTTGCCCATGTGATAAGAAGCTCTAGAATCAATGAGCCACTTTTGAGAATGAGAAGAAGAAGATACATTTAGTGCATAACCAAACCAAGATGCTTGACTACCACATGTAGAAAGTGTTATTCCTAAAGATGAAGTTGAAGTTGAAGAGTGCTCCAAATGGATGTTATGCTTCTTCATTGCTGATTCTAAGGCTTCCATCTTCTTAAAGCATTTGGATTTCGAAGTGGTTGTTTGGTCCCTATAATACTAGTGATTACCCCATTACTATTGTAGTTGCATCCCTTATTAATATTGTTGTGCCCCTATTATCCCCATATTGTTATTACTATGCCCCATAGAATCCCTCTATTGTTATTTTTGTGGCTTTATATTATTATTGTCAAGTCGGGTGGGTTACATTGTGACTCCTTAGACTTCTATATATAGAAAGGAGGTTTTGTCATTTGAATCATCCAAGAATTATTCATTTAAGTAATGTAAAGGAGGTTGCCCCCTCAAAGAGGCTGAATTCTAAGGCGTTGATCTATCTTTTCTATCTTTTCTTAAGTTAGTTCCATAAAATTTGGTATTAGAGCTCTAGATTCTAGGGTTTCGTTGCTCCAAATAGGTCATCGTGGCATTTTCGCTATAACTTTTTTTCTGCAATGTTTCAGAAGCTCAAAAAAAACCCATTTGAGAAGAAATCGAGCTAAACCTCGGGTCTGAATGTCAAAGCTTTTCGCGCTATATTTGCGGAGATATGATCTGAGGAAGTTGGTCTTTTTGTAGACTCCTGAATTACATTCCAAACAGGTGACTTGGGAAAAACCTTCATAACTTTTTCTGAGCATCGGATTGAAATTTTGTAAGAAGGTACAAAAAGAGGATGGATTGTAGTTTCTAGTATATATTTTTTAGATCCAAATGTCGAAATAGTGACTCGTGGTACATCGTACAAGTTCGCTCTACTGAACTATTCTATAATCAAATCACTGTGGGAGATTTCGCATCACTCTTCCTTGGAAAATCCAATTTGGATCAGATTGGTGGCATTGGAAAGAGGACATAAAGGGCTACTGCAGGTCACAATTTTAGAACTAAATGATCTGAAAGTACAAAGATGCATCAGAGGCAATATCGAGCTCCTACAAAGTCAAAAAAGGTGTGTAGATTCTTTTAAATTTTTGCTTAAGATTGGTTTGAAAATTTATTTTGAAGGAATTCAAAGGGCATAGTAGAGCATTATTATCGGTAACTGATGCCCCGAGGAAATAAAATGCAAACACCTAGTAAGCAACCTGAAAGCTCTAGCATGACTCATGAAGAAGAGGAAGAAATGCTACATGATATATCAAAATTACAAGAACAAGTGCAACAAACGTCACTCTCACAAATGCTAACAGAAGCTAAGATAAATGGCATGGAATCTAAGATAAAGGGCATGGAAGCTAAGATGGACGATTTGAAGATAGATTTAAAGACAAATCTAAAGAGAGACATGGCAGATTTGAAGACAGACATGGCAGATTTGAAGACAGATTTGACAAATTTTCTACAAGAAATACTTACTAATGGTGAAAAGGTAGTAAAGGAAACTCATGATGTGAAAAAAAGAAATGTTAATCATGATTTCATAGACTCTAATGTGGGATCGAAGACCCACCATATTCCAAAAATCGATATGAGTAAGTTTGATGGCAAGGATCCCACAACATGGATATTACAGATGGAGCAATTTTTCGATCTCAATAATTTGCAAAACACACAAAAGGTATGTATTGCAACTTTATATTTGGAACCAAATCAGTTTGTATGGTATCAATAGCTTTGCTCTCGTAAACAAATTATCACTTGGGCAAATTTTATGGAAGAATTGATAGCACATTATGAGGATACAAAAAGCAACACTTTTTCTAGCTAATTGATAAGTCTCAAATAAAAGGGTTCAATAATGGAGCACATTTAGGAGTTCCAAAAATTGAACATAAGGGTAAAAAATATTCCAGAGGAGCATAGGATTGATGTGTTCATAGGGACTTTAAAGGGTAATATCCAACATTATATTCGCCTTTGAGAACCTGATTCATTAGAGAAGGCATTCAAGTTAGCAAGAAAAATGGAAAGCAAAATTATGGCAACCAGGAAGCATACCACTCACAACTATAAAGATGGAAGTGTTGTTGCCCCTGGTCTTCCACAACCTATAAGGTTGACACCACAACAATTGGAATAAAAAAGAGCAAAAGGGATTTGTTACAGTTGTGATAGCAAATACACTAAAGATCATAAGTGTGATGAGAAGAAATTATTCTACATAGATTGTGAAGAGGAAGAAGAAAATGAGCAAGAAAGGTCAAAAGAAGAGGATATACTTTGGGAACAAAGCCTAGATAAATAAGAAATGAATCTGATCATATCTTGTAATGCATTGGTGGGAACTACCACTCCTCAAACCAACAAGATAGAAGGACAAATCAAGAAGAAAAAGGTAATAGTGTTGATTGAGTATGGAAGTACCCACAATTTTATTCATTGTAAGGTAGAAAAACAATTGAATTTCTTCTTATATCCAGCACTAGAGTGTCAAGTGATTGCTACAAATTTAGGAACAACAAATTCCTCTAGAAAGTGCCATAATATCAAGCTATCCATGGGAGAATATGTATTGACTAGTCCAATGCTTTCCATTCCAATGGGAGGTGCTGATGTTGTACTAAGATTCTAATGGCTACAATCCTTGGGTACAATAGGTTTTATTTTTTCAAGATCTTTTCATGAAATTTTCTATGGAAGGAAAGGAAGTTTAATTAAGGGGTATTGCAGGGAAAAACAGGAAAGATAATCAGCTCTAACGGTATGAAAAAGCTTCTAAAAAAGGAACAAAGAGGTGTAATTGTACAATTATGTTCGCTAGATGTTTCCACGTTGAAATCATCTATTTCTCCAAATCTCCAAAAAGACTTGAACAATCATTCCAAGGTATTTGAGACTCCCAAAGGTCTCCCCCCTATTCGTGATCATGATCATGCTATTCATCTAAATCCAGGAAGTGTTACTCCAAACATCAGGCCATACAGATATCCCTATGCCCAAAAGAGTGAAATTGAACGTATGGTTGC
>APFE031264821.1:0-12790 GCA_000404065.3 Pinus taeda | reverse complement strand
TAGAAGAAATTTTGAAAAACATTTTAAATAACTAAATTATACCAAATGAGCATATATTTTTTTATAATATGTAGTTGTTGATGATACAAAGCCTAAAAATACTTAACACACCACAACCAACCAATAATGTTTTTTTTTATAACTGATCAACAATCAACAAAACACTTAGAAAATAATATAAATAGAGATTTAAAAGGGCATAAATCAAAATTGAAGAAAAACACAATAGCCCTATTTTAGTTTATTTTTCGACTCATTTGGCTTTTTCTTTTTAGATTTATCTTTCCCTTAAGCATCTCTTGGTTTAAATTTATCATTCGGTTACGTATTTGGTTATTTAAATTTATACTTGTTCAACATATTTCTGTTCAACTTTGCCTTTAAATTTACGCTTCGTCCCATGTAATAATGACGGATTATTAAAACAACAGTAGACAAGGTAACAATCATAATAGTAATTTTTTACATCTGAGCCCTTGGTGCCAAAGCAATTCCAAAAGCCAACAACGGCTCAACTATAATTATAAAACTGACATAGGATACTATCTCTGTAAATTTTTGAAGAACACAACATTTTATATAGAAAAGTCTAATAATAGCATTATACAATTTCTTGATTTTACTATCCACTGCGACAATCCCTTCATCAAAATGTGCCACACATTTCTCTTGTGTGTCTAGTAATGCACTTGGGTTACGTATACAATTATCATGATTTTTTTTTTCCATTTAAATGGAGTTTCCACTTCTTTAGCATCAATGAGAGACATCTGATGTATGGGATGGTAGGGAAGCTCCAAACAATTACAACTCCAGCATAATCAACAGTCGATGCTGTGATGTTTCCTCCACCTGCAAGCAAAGCCCATTACTCAAAAGGATCTTTGCGTATTCATCGGATAACCGTGAAAAATCAATCCAAGGAGATGACAACCCAAACTTGATCCAATCACCGGATAATGGTTGGGGATGAAAATGAAACTGGTGTGAGAAATGAATTCAAATTCCAAATTCAAATCAATGAATGATGCGAAATTCAAATCACTGAATGGCGCGGGTTCACGATTCGTGTTGGGAGTAACTACGGACTGTAAAAAAGGTACATAATTAATTAGCCACGTCGACAGTCATCCCCAGGCTGCCCGAAACACATTCTCCAACTAACCATCGCCCTTACTGTTGTCCAGCAATGGGAACATATTCTTTCTCGGCGGGTAGATAATTTGGGCTATTCCTTCCCCTGGATATACTACTCCTTTCACAAGTGATTTATCCACTGTTCGATACCCTCGCGATGTTTATTTGGCAATAATCACCAAAAAATTCTATGTATTTTGGATTGAATTTATCATAATTAATAAGACACAATGTTGATATCAAGCTTGGAATTTCAAAACCCCCTTTAGTGTGCCACAGTAATTTGTTTTTTTCTTTTTCATTTTTCAAGTCTTTCATTTTAATTTTTACTCAAATTTTTTGTGAGTGTTGGTGTTTCTTTATTTCGAAATTTTTTTCCAACTATTTTTGCATCTGTGATTTTCATTAATTTTCTTATGAGAATATCTTGGTTTTTACTAAACCATGTTTTGCAAATGATTTTTTTTATAAATTAAAAAGAGATGAGAGTTAAGAAACTAAAAACGATTGAAATTTTTTTCATATTATTGATTGGGTCATGAATTAGACCAAAAATAATACATTGGCTTCCAATCTCAATCATTCATTTGATTGAAAATATAAATTCCTCATACCCAATTAAGTAACCTTAATATGTTTCACTTCATTTAACATTAATCACCAAAAATTATATGTATTTTGCAAAATAATTGAGCAATTTTAGTTTTTCTTTTATAATGATAAAGTGGCAATGATGCTTGAACGAAAGTGTGAGAAAATTACATATTTTTCAATTTTTCTTGCACAACCATTTTTTATTATTATCAAATAACATTAAAATATTTTGGACTCTTTTTTTTTAATTTAAGAACTTTGTATTAATCAAGAAAACTCTAATACATAGAAAGTCTTGTGCACATAGAGGAAGTTCCAGGAAACACATCTCCATTTACACCAACCTAAACTGATTACATACATACAAAATTATATCTTTCAACCTTCTCAAGACTAAAAAACCTTCCAAATAGGAAAACATTGTAACTCATATTTAGGCCATGCCCATAACACCATGGAAAACTCCAACTGAGATGCTTCTTGCTCATGTATAATTTCCCACCTCAAAGAGACAAGGAGATGACCTCAAAGGAATCATTACCACCATCCCACCATTGAAATGAGAACCCCATCATCAACCCAAAAAATAGTAGACCCCTAGTTCCATGTCCCTCCACTATGAGAACCCACGTAACATAATATTGCTCAACAACCAAGAAGCACCAGTAACTGGAAAATTACCATAACCAAACTGAAATACATGGCTGCGACTTTGATATGCCACCATAATCCCAAGAAATAAAGACTAACACAAAGCCAACCATAGACAAAAAAATAAGTGACTGAGGAGGGAGTCTAGAACCATCATCAACCTTCTAATTTCACTTCTCTCCATCAGATGAGGACAAGTTTTCCAGAGCACGAGCACTTGAATGAGGATCTCTAGTGTCTCCTCCATATGAATCACAAGGGACATGTCTCTCCATGTGCTTAAGGTGAACATCAATTCAATCCACATAGAAATGAAAATTCCTCAGCATCCTTTTGAAATCTTTCAGGGAGGTGAAGATGTTGTATTTCTCAACATGTTTATCTCTTAGTTGTAAACCCAACAACGTCTTCATTTACCAATGAAGAGGAACTGAGTTCAGGTACTATTTCATTCTACCTCTGGTGTGTCCAAGGTTTGGCACCCACCCATCCAAGTCTTCTAGAAATTATGAGTCAGATATTGACTTCCTCTCCTCCCCAGCCTTTATCTCTAAATCCATTATATTGTGGCGCATTTATGGAGGAATCAAGTTGAAATATGTCGCCACAGAGTCATCATAAAATAACCTTGCTCCCCTTTGTCCTCGTTGTGAAGTGTCGCCACCACCCCTTATGTTTCTCTGCCTCTACCTCGGTGTCATATTTGAGTCATGAAGGGACTGAATTGGATCCCTATGGTGATTTCCCCCACCTACAAAACGAAAATCATATCAACCCCAATCCATCTTGACCAAGTCTGGACACCAACACACAAGCTCATCAAAAGAGCTCGAGATAAAGTGACTAAATTTTGACAACAATCTACCTAAGTAGCGAAAATGCGACACAAATTCAACCACTGGCTTAATTTCCTCCACTGTTGAACAAATCAAACCCCAACCCAAGATAGCAAACCTACCATGGCCCAAAAAACTGAGACCTAGTTCAAACACCTCTCACAAAACTGAACTCGACAAGCAAATCACACTTCCCATAAAAAAATTTCCTTCCTTTCCAATAGAGGCCACCAACTATACAACCATGCTTACACAAACCCAAACACGTAATAACCCAAGATAACAAGAGAAAAAAATGACTTCCAAGTGCAATTGATAATCTATAGTTGAGAGGGATAGAGCTAGGGTTTGAAGCAGAAGAGCAGTGTTGGGCACCATGGAGAGGTAAGAGGGGGGGAATACCACTCCCTCTTACAGTTGGGAAGTATCAAACAGATTCAAGAAACCTCTGGAAGCTAAAGAATAGTTTTACAAAGAAAGGAAGTAGATGAACAGAGGCACTGAGGGGCAAGAAAATATATAGGAAGGAGCTAGTAATGGAAAGCATATAGAGGGAGAGAACCAGAATGTTGATACCAGAAAGCAGACTGGTCCTTGCAAACCTAAGGCAACCATCACACCCCGAGTGGTGTTAAGTGATCCAACGATACAAGCGCATCGGGAACATATCGCGAACTATGTATTAATTTGTAAATTCATGGGGTTATGGCCTACAGAGAAATCTTTACAGACATGGATGAAGAATCATTGGAAACCTAAGGGTGATATAGAGCTTCACCTTGGATCCAAGGGTTTCTTTACAGTAGTTTTTACAAACATTGAGGATAAAGATAGAGTGTGTTAGGGCTTGAAATTTCACCTCAGGCTGAGAAAGGTAAACCTCAAGGCAACATCAAACCATTTAGCCTCGTAGCTAGCCCTACGGGGCAGGAGAAGGCTCTCTCCAGTCTATCTTGTAAAATCTCCAATAGATGAGATGACCAATAAGGTAACATTGATATTAGGCTAGTAAACTGATCAAAGGGTTTTTAATAAAATGATGGGGTTTTTCTGGGCTACATGGGCAAAGTCACAGCTTGAGCAGAGAAACATAATGAATAACACAGATTATCGACTGAGGCGAGGTAGGCAAGAAATTTAACATCAAATTGAGTTTTTAATGGGATGGCAAGACCGGTGAGGAGCTGACAAGGGCAAACTTGAATCCTTGTCAAACAGAAGAAAACATTGAACATGAACAAACTTAGGCAAAGCATATAATACTATGAATTCTACCTAAACACTTCATTTGTTCACTCAGAAATGATTATGAAGTGAAATGAAACATAACATATTACAGAAGAAAAACTTATGCTAACTTTCATACCACAGGAATCTCAGAAGTCAAAGATGTGTAATTTCATTAAAAATCTCTGTCAATGACTGTACAATAGAAGCTCTCTTTTTCTCCACCAGCTCTCAGCACTCAGAACTCTCCCCCCCTCTCTCAAATGATTATTTTTTAATACATTAAATAAAATGCTGCTAAAAGAAAAAACAAATCGACCCCAAAACAGGGGCGTTGTTTCAACTAAATCCATGAAAATAGAAGAGAATCCTCCATCTGCTCCTAAAGATAGAAAAGCCTTCCATTATTCCAGCGTGAAGATTTCGAATGGCCCATGAAAACTAGCTGATGATAGAAATAGGTAATCGCACCTTTGAATGCCACTTTGCAATGATTTCCACGTTACTGATATCTTTAACTCATATGCAGAAGGTTCTATAAAACAACGACTTATGTATAAACAACTCAATGCGGTTTAAAATCCTCTGATGGCCACTTAAAGATATCAACTGGGGCGTAGATCCACTTGGAGATTTAACTGAAGCTATTAATAGAAGATCAAATCTTATTTCTCTGTTACGTAGGCTCCCATTGATGACACAATCCTCCCATGTTGACAACAGGCCAGCCACGCAGTATTCACATCGCATACCACTCTGGAAGATGGCTTCTGTCAAAATGGAATGATGACCACTGAAACGATGTCTGTTACTTTACGGAAATTGCCATATAAGGAACAGTAAGGTTGAATTTTATTATGCTATAAAAAGCTTCTATTAGTTGCTGCGTTTTGAATTTTTTTCCATAACCTCATTGATGGTCATGGTCCCGAGTTCTCTCCCATGTCTCGTTCGAACAGTCAGAGTTTCACTTTCAACCTCTTTTGGCCCCACAACTGCCATCAAAGGTATCTTCTGTGTTTCTAAATTCCAAATTAGTTTGCTAAGATGCTCACCAAATGATAATTCTGTTCTAATATTTTTCTCTTTCATCTTTGCCACTACCTTCCGACAATATTGATCCTGAGTGTCTGTTACAGGTACAATACAGGCTTGCACTGGAGAAAGCCACAAAGGAAAGTCACCAGCATAATGCTCTATCAATATGCCAAAGAACCTTTCAAGAGATCCAAGGATGGCCCTGTGAATCATGATGGGCCATTTTTTCTCTGAATTTGAATCAATATAAAATAGATCAAATCGCTGAGGCAAATTGAAATCAACCTGAACTGTCGAACACCGCCACTTTATTCCAAGTGCATCTTCAATCTTAAGATCAATCTTTGGACCATAAAATGCACCACCGCCTTCATCAACAAAATAGTCCCACCCCTTGTCTTCAAGAGCATCTTTTAAAGCACGGGTTTCTTTCTCCCAAATAACATCACTACCCACTGCCTTTTCAGGTTTTGTCGATAGGTTTATTTCATAATTTTTAAAATCAAACTGAGACAAGATTGCTTCTGTCAGATCTAAAACACTTCTTATTTCTTCCTTGATCTGGCTGGGCAAACAGAAGACATGTGCATCATCCTGGGTGAAACCCCTTACACGTAAAAGACCATGTAAGCTTCCTGACATGTCATATCTATATACAGTACCCAATTCCGCAACTTTAAAGGGTAAGTCCCTGTAGGAGCGCAGGCCATGCTTGTACACAAGTATATGATAGGGACAGTTCATGGGTCTAAGTTGATACTACTCATCTTCAACATCCATTTTGACCCTGATGCCAGCAGCCTTAAGTATCTTCTCTAAGTTAGATGCTACCTCCAAGATCACACCTCTCATCGGCCATTCTTCCATATTGGAATAATAACTACCTGAATTGGAGCCATCCTTGGTGGAAGCATCAAGCCCGTATCATCGCCATGAGTCATAATAATGCCACCCACCATGCGTGTGCTTACTGCCCAAGAAGTTTGCCATACATATTGTCACTGTCCATTTTCATCAGTGAACTTAGTACCAAAAACAAGAGAAAATTTTTGCCCAAGATTGTGACTAGTTCTAGCCTGCAAAGCCTTGCAATCAATCAATTAGAGATATACACAATTGTTTTATTGCAGTCCCGTATTGGCCCATCAGCAAACTGATTTGTGTAATGAATTTTCTCCTTAAACATCAAAAAAGGCCACATCAATTTACTGACATGATTGTTCATTGTTATGGTGACCTTTTCTCCTTATTTTTATACGTGAGGTAGCAGTGCTTGATTGCTTGCATCCAATGATGGACCAAAGTATGCCTCAAAAACGGTAGTCATGCCTTCTACTATACTATACTAAGCTGAATTATTTTAGAGATACCAGTAGAGGAATTGAAATTGCAGGTTTATAATTTCATGACTTAGATGGTCTATCTCCCACCAGCAATGTATGGTAGCCCGCTGGCAGTACTTGATAAGTTGCATTTTCGACTACGCCCAAACTCTCACAAGCATTAACTTCCATTGAAACAATTTCACTGCTCTAACCCTTCACGAACACCCTCTTGAATGCTATTATACTGTGGAAACATGAACAGGTCCGCATTTTGCAACTGATGCATTCACTACAGGAACATTTTAAATCACTTTCGCATAGATGAGCAGAAAAAACTGAGGACAAATCAGATACGTTGTCTACTGCCTGATCTTGCTGTGATTGTAAGGGAGGGGCACAAACATGATCTACGTTCAACACCTTATTAACTTGCTTTGCATCTGAACCTGATAATGCAAATCCTTAAACTTTACAACTTGTTGCCACTGCAAATTCTGGTAGATTAACTCTAGAGGTTCTTCCAATGTAATACCACTGTTGACCAAACCTTGATCTCCATTTCTTCTTGCAACGTGTGAAGCTAGTTATATCTCAACGTTTCTGCCTTATTCGCTATCTCATATAAATTATGAACAGGAATTTCCTCCACGCCCCATTTTTAAATTCTTTCAACCATGAACCCAAAATGCTTTTGAGAGATACAATCAGTGGTCTATTTTCTGGGTACTTGGTCAAAAAGCTTTGAATAAAGCTTATCATAAGGAATGTCTTCCCTGTTCCTGATACATGTGCCAAAATGCAACCACCAGGTTCTTCCATTTTACTCATCCAATTTCTCTGTGTTCTGGAGAAGGTAATGTTCTGTGTCATTAGTAGCATCTTCAAAACCTTATGTAGTTTCCACCATAAGATTCAACTCGTTTTTTCCACCCTCTCTGGCCACCTTTTTTACATCTCTAAGTGCTTGCTTGTAACTTGCTTTGCCTCTGATTGCTGATGATGTTTTGGATTGTGATTTTGTAGGGATAGGAGCTTGAAGTCGCTGCTGCCTTTTGAAGAACTGTAGAGCTATAGAACATCATGACAAATTACATATTAATGATTTCTTCTTCAAAACAGGGTTTTGAAGAAGAATCAATCTCACATTTAACATACAAGATGGAGTCTAACATCAGCTCCACTTGGGATGGCAGCTGCCACTTCTTGGAGGTGCCAAGAACTGCAGAACTTTGGGAGAGCAGACAGTGCCTCCACCCATTGGGCAATGGAGTCATCATCAACACAACTGAAACTGAACTCAAACTGAAAATAACTTAACAATCTTCAAGCAAACTAAAACAAGATGCTGCCCTTATGGCTGCTTATTTATTTACAAAATCTACTCTAATCTGTTGTACAAACAATAGATCAGGTAATACTAAAATGCCAAATTAGCCATTCAAGTAAACCTGAGAATGATGCCGCTCGAGAATGCTTCCACCAGGACACAGATGTAATTGCTGACAGCGCTTCATGCACGTAATGAGCCTGGTCATGGAAAAGACAACTTGATTTGTCAATCAAACTGAAAAACATGTCCATGTATGCCGCAATAGGATCATGGAAGCCAGACTCTGTTGGCTGCCCCAACTTTGCAATACATACTTCCAGCTGCACACTAAACATCTGTAGGCAAGTCTATGATTTCTTGTTGCGATGGAGGAAGGATTTCCAAAAACTTTTTAGGGTCTTGGAAATCATATGACTGGATCTGCCAATGCTTGCTTCTCAATGATATTATAATTTAGTGCTCTGTCCCTTATGATGCGGCTGAAAAAAGCTATGGGCCTCTCGACACCATCTCTCTTTTGCATCAACACGGCTGCCAACGTATGCTCCGAAGCAAATGAAAATAAAATAAAATCTTGTGTATAATCTGGACTGATCAAAGTGGGGGCTGAAGATAAGATTAACTTCACCAAGTTAAAAGACTTTACCGCTTCTTTGGTCCATTTGAGCTCACTGTCCTTTTTGAGCATGTTGGTTATCTCTCTAAGATGTTCAGCCAGATTGGGAATAAAGCGACGCAGAAAATTCAATTTGCCATTGAAAGACTAAATGTTAGAGTCGGTCTAGTAGCCCTCCATCAGCGATCAAAGCTCTTTGCATTTGCATAGGTAGGTGTCTCATCAGTGTCATCTTTGCATCCCATTAGGCATGCCATAACCCTGATGGAGGAACTGGTATCTTTTTCCCCTCTTGGCATTGCTGGACCAAAGTTATTTCAGTCATTAAATTTTTCAAAATTGTCTTGTCTTGTCCGGAGGTCAAATTCCTAGGTTTAGGGCTTTTGTCAAGTTTGTCTTCAAGGTCATGTCTCTGAAGGTCAATAAGTGTTCAGCAAGCCAGAGGGATGATTTTAACGGTCTTTCTTCCCAAATTCCTATCTTGTACAATTAATTTTCATCTTGGATTTAAAAACTTTGCTTTTAAAGCCAAGATCATTTTCAGATTTTTGTAAAAAATGATGAAATTTTAAAAAAATTTCTCAAGGACAGCATGTAACCCTGGCTCCCTAGCCAAGATCCCTCAGATGATATCCCTGCAAAAAGAATCGAGCAAAAGCATTAAATCAGTCAATTTCAGGACAAAGGAAACCAAAAAGTCAAGTTTTTTTTAAATGTCAAAGGAAAAACATTAGAAAGTGGGTTGTGATATGAAATTTATTCAAAGCAAGGCTATAAAGGTTCTATTTTCCTCCATTAAGCCTCATTGTGCATTCAAGTGATAGAGAAGTCAATTGGCAAGAGCGTTTGAGAGTTGGAGTGAATTGTAAGAGCGTTTGGGAGAGGTGAGACCCGTTAAAACAGAGGTGAGACCCATCAAGCGGGTGAGACCTGTCAAGCTACCTCTGCCAGTACAAAATTTGTATGGGTGAGACCCGTCAGGAGAGTGAGACGTGTTGGGCGGTGAATGCGACCCATCAACGCATCATTTACACAAAATCGCCAGTAGCTCGCTAAGGAACCACGATTTGCTCGATTTTGTAAGGTAGGCCCTCAAAGCATGAGAAATTATTGCTTGTTACAGTTCAGCAAGATCATAATTGTGTTTTTAAAGGTTTTCATTTTACAAGTAAAAGCTCCATTGCTGCTGTGAGTATAAAATTGTCAAAATTGCTGCTGTGGGTATGAAATTGTCAAATTTGCTAGGGTTTATTATGTTGTTTTAAGGTATCCCATTTTCTTTCCTATTGTCCACCTCCCATTACATGTTCTTTATCATTTAAATTCCCCTTCCAAATTTGATAAGAACCTCAAACCCTACCCCTCATGATGCCAATGTAAAAAATATATATCATGATGTATATGCAATAATTCTCGCAATGTTGTTCCCTTAAAATCCCTGTTTTATATATTCATTCTCATGTTCCCTTTAAAAGTGCCCCTCCCCTAACATCCTCCTCATGTTCCTTGTCCCCTTGAAACAGTATATAAATCAGCATTTTGCAGGCAGAAATAGCAGAACATTTTGGCCACTCTGCTTCCTAAACAATGTTAGAAACTGAAACCTATGAGCAGAGTGATGAGCAGGTATCAGCTTCAGAAATTGAGGTACAGAGGAGGCCTCAAAAGGTAAAAGGCAGTCATCACAGGAGAGCAGAGCCCACCTCTTTGACAGAATTACAGGCTTGTCCCATGGCAGTCTCATGTTTTCAGTACATGTCTTGCTATGAGTTTTGCGAGAGGATATCTCGGATTCAGCACCACAGAGAGTTGGCTCGCCTATTTGTTTTACACTTACATGATGGACATGTCAACCTTGTCGGGGTGGACTTTATTTTGACACCCGAGGTGATTTCACAAGCTACAAGGATACCTAATGTCGAGGAGGTATGGAACAAGCGCAAGGTGTTAGACACTGTTCAGGTTGAGCCTTTTATTATACCAGCATTCGTGAGACTATTGACATGTGTGTTTCCATTCAGATTTCTCAGGCGTGAGTATGCTCTTATGATGAGGCTCATCATGCGCTATTTTACCTGTGAGGGCAGATTTTCACAAATATATTCGTACCATATCCGCATATTGATGCACTTCACACGGGTACGGATGATGAATATCCATGTTTTCTTCTATCAGAACATTGAGAGGATGGTGTCCATAATGCAGAGGAAGAGCCAGGCACAACAATATAGGAGCCTTTACCATTATGGTTTGATTTAGCTTGTAGGATTACACCAGTTGGCTCAGCGAGGCATCTCATGGGAGGAGTTCATCTCTCGTGAACTTTTCACACCATTACCGCTACCACAGCCTGAGGTTGTTCACGAGGAGGGAGGACCATCTCAGCAGCATGACATCCCCATCATTAGCCATGTCAGCTCCTCACCTTTGGTTACTTATCAGAGAGGCCAGAGGGCCTTATTTGCAGCAGCTCGGCGAGTACTTTCTCCACACCAGGTGGAAGGAGTCTCACCTTCTTCATCAGCACCGCGAGTGTTATCTCCACACCAGGTGGAAGGGGCCTCACTTCTGACAGTAGCACAGGTATCAGTGAGGGGAAAGCAGCCCATGATTGAGGAGGGATTGTCAGGTGATCCAGTTATTGATCTTGACACCGGTTCTCCTAGCTCAGAGCTCAAGGATGTCATCCGAGAGCAAAGGACCGAGAATGAGTCGCTGCACACAAAGTTGCTAATGGAAAAATGGATTATTAATTATTTAGAGCAGCTAAACAAATAGTTGGAGGATGAGCACAAGCTTTATGAGTTGCAGAAGATTCGTGAAGACCGGGAATTGGCTCGCAAGAGACTCGGTGACTTGAGACCCATAGATCGAGAATCTATGCTTATTTGGGACAATGCTCATTTGAAAAGGGTGTTGGCTAAGGCCAATCAAAATAAAAAGTTGCTGAGGAACATGAAAAATCATTATTGGGCGCAGATGCACGTGTGCAAAGCGAGGATGAAGGTGCTTAGAGGGCGGTTGGCTAAGGCACTAAAACGGAGAAAGAGGCCCAATCCACTCCATATCTTGGCCGAGGCTTTCACTCAAGGATCAAGGCACTAAATAGCCTAGCCAAAACACAAATCCCAAGAAATTTTGAGCATTTTGGGTAAATTTTGAATTTTTCAGGCAATTTACAGGTTTTCTCCATTAACGGGTCTCACCCGCGGTGAGACCCTTTGTCCCGGCAACTCCATTTTACAAAAAATCAGCATTTCTGGATTTTTTATGAAAAGTTACACTTGCTCATCCATTACTAAGAAATTTCATCAAGTTTTGGGCCTCAAGAAAGTAAAAAAAACATGCAAAAAATGACTTTCTGCCACTTTTTTGACACACAGAAAGAAGTCTTGGGAGATTGCAATTTTGGAGGGTCAAATGACCACCAAATTCAGAAATTCTAGTTGGGTTGGAAAGTAGACATCCAGACCTTTCCAACAAGCCCACTTTTGCCTCCTTTGGACACCCAGAAGTGCCCCAAAAGTGGTCCCACAGATAAGCGACCCGTCAGGTAGAGGTATGAGACCTGTTGGGCAGTTTTCATAGGAAATTCATCTACAGCTCAGGAATTCGCCCAGCTTTGACAAGTTTTGACTTGAGATGGGATTTTTCACCCTCTTTGATGTAATTAATGTATTTTCATGTGGACATGTCACTTATTTACCTTTTCTATAAGATTCATGCATGAAAAAGCAAACATTTAATGAATGGATTGGTTTCCTAGTTTATAGAGGCAAGTTGTTTTGACTGCCTAGTTTTTAGTGCCAAGTTTAGAAGTGGTTGAAACAGCTCCTAGGATAGTGAGTTCGACCCATGGAGGCAGGGAAAGAGGTTAGATGATCTATATTATGTACTTTCTAGTTCATTTTCATGGTTGGACTCTTGAGGGAGAAGCTATCATTGTATTATTTCACTGTATCTCTGCAATTTTTGGCTAAGGAAGACCAGGGTTTTGTAGTCCTTTTTGGGATTCTTGTGGTTACATGTATTGATG
>APFE031264817.1:0-11922 GCA_000404065.3 Pinus taeda | reverse complement strand
GAAGGATAGCTCTTGTTTGGTTTGTTTGTCATTAGAGAGTCTTAGACTCCTAGGAAGGTTGGATTTGTCCGCAAATATAACCCATTCCGTGTGACAAAAGGATGATGTGGGATCAAAGGAGAAGGCATTTTCTACGATGTCCAAGAGAAAGGGAAAATTTGGCAAATGTGGTCCATGAAGAAAATCAATAGAGATATGTCCAAAGTCCAATGGTTTGGATGCCAATAATATGGACACTACAAAAGGGATTGTCCCAAAATTAAGAAGGAAAAAACAAACAAGAGAAAAAGGGAAGAATCTCACATAACTCAAGAAGTGAAAGAAGAAGACAAGAATTAGAATAAGGAAGAT
The DNA here is from genome assembly GCA_000404065.3 of Pinus taeda. Taxonomy (NCBI): domain Eukaryota; kingdom Viridiplantae; phylum Streptophyta; class Pinopsida; order Pinales; family Pinaceae; genus Pinus; species Pinus taeda. Next base: position 11,571 of record APFE031264817.1, on the reverse strand, counting down.
CCTCCAGATCTCTACTATGACTAAGACAACGTCTTTACTTAAGTCTTCTTTCAAAGTTTTGAATAGCATAGGAGCATATAAGGATAAGATAGAATGCATGGTTAAGTAGCATCTTCTATAATATAGAAGCATGGTGTAGATATAGCTCAATATATTCATATAGAAGGAGCATACGTATTATAGGACCTCATCCAAAATGAAAGAATAATTTATCATGATTAAGAATTTTAGAAGGCCTCTATCATCAAAAGGAAGAAACATTTGCAGGATAACGGTCTTCAAGATCCTCTAATAGAATCTTCAAAATAAGGTTGATAAATAAGAGCATATGTCTCATTGGGAGTCACATTCATGGGATTCAAGAAAGGATGATATGCAGGAAAGAAAAGATGAAGCAAGAAAGGCTACACCAATCAAGAAGAGCCATGAAATGAAGCCAATATGATCAAAGCAGAATCAAAATTAGGTATGTATACATCAAAGTTTAAGTCATGTCATCATATATATTATTGAGTCATGGGAATAGTTGTAAAACATGATCAAGCATAAAAGGATCTCTTTCACCAATGAGATGCTCGAAAGCATGTACTACATTACAAATAAGGTCAACATGAAGAAGCTCCCATAAGGAGTATAAGGTGGCTGACTAATCAATCCAAGAAGAAGAAAATGAAGAAAGAGATCAAGCATGTGAAGAACACCATGGTAATAAAGAATCACAAAGAATCACTATATGAAAAAATCCATTAAATACATCTCCCAAAAGAAGGCGTGACAACTCTGAGAAAGTAAGAAAAATATCAAAGGACCCTTGACACCTATGAATGCCTTGGCGATATTAAGGTGCATACAACTGATTCAAATATACAAAGATGTCATGTTGAAGAATCCATCTAAGAAATATTTGATGTTGAAGCAATATCAATATGAAGTCAAGAAGGGCTACTAAATCGAAGTATGGGAACAAGCAAGTACAACTAAGCATCTATGTGATAAATATTCTGAAGCATAATCATATGACAAAGGAATAGCCAGACGATGAAAGAACCTGACATATATCAAGAAGGAAACTTTCCACGAAGGAAGCAATGACATGGAAAGCCAGGAAGGAAAGTGATCAATGTATGGTGCCCTACCAGGAAGAAGTTCAAACAAAGACTTCATGACATCAAAAGAAATAAGGAGATCAAGCAGTTAAAGGACCCATGAAGAAGAAGTTGCTGATGAATGGACAAGTCCCTAGCTAAGAGGGAGTTATAACAAGTTCCCAATTACAAAGGAGCTTGATCAAGTTTATGGTCAGAGTAAACTTGGGTATGTATTCCTCAATTAAGAGGAAGAGATAGACACAACATTATTGTCTTCATTTGGGAAGAAGGAATGGAAGGATTGGGTAATCATTTGGCATTTGGTACTTTTTGAGGATTTGTAGGGAATCCAAGATAAGAGTAGACAAGAGGACCGATATTCTTTGAGGGTTGGGAACCGAAGATAATAATAATCCTAGAAGGTAATACTCAATGAGAGATAGAGTTGTTAGTCAAGGCCTTTCTATAAACAATGTTAGTTACTATGATGCTATAACAGTTGGATTTCCAATCTAGTTTCTCTTATTTCAATTCTTCAATATTGAAAAAAGCCAAACACCTTGTAATGATCTATGAATACCTCCCTATTTAAGAGGGAGTGTTAAAGAAAGTGTAACTAGGTTCGGTATTCATAAATGTAATTTTGATATTTCTATTTATACAAGAAAAGAAATACTATTTTTGTTATATTTATCAATGATTTTCTTGCTCATTGAAATAGGTCTAGCACATTTCAAAGTGCTATAGGTAAGTCAAAGAATCAAAAGAAAATGTTGAAGACCCTTAAGGGCATGTTACACCATGTATATTTATGTCTTAGAGTCAAAGATATCCCTCCAAGAAAAGTCACAAGTCCTCCCCATGCAACGACATCACCGAAGAAGCAAAAACAAAGTGGAAAAGTTAAGTCGACATTAAGTCCTCAAGTCGGCCTCAAGTCAGCCTAAAGGAGGGACAATCCTCTACATATAGAGGTTGTCCACTCCTCCAATGAAAAGAAATAACTACCTCTGAAATTAGAGAAATAAGATAGCCAAGAAAAGGGTGGGAGAAGTCGAGCATAAGGAGCCTCTAGTGCAGCGAAGAAGAAGGAAACTAAACCAAAGTTTAGAAGGTTGATTTAAGGGTGAATTAGAGTCACACGTGCGAGAAAAGGAGGGTAGTTTGTGGTCACTACAACAACAATATCATAGTAATATATTTCTTTTTTTTTGGGCTAGAAACTTAGGCCTGTAAGGCCTCCTACTCAAGTGAATAAGAGGCTCTCCCAAGAGAAGGTAAAAGGAGTCAAATACATAAGGAAACCTCCCACATGTGCAAGAAAGTAGGCTACAATGTTGTCATCCAAGTTTGCAACTACACATCAAGAAGGTGCTCAGTTGGTCAAGAGAAGGAAGGCATATCCATAAGTGAAGAACCTCACTAAGGATCAAATATAAATTATCTCTTCCAGAGCTCACATAACAAGGTCTATCACCAGTTTCTAGAAGAAGAAGGAGGATGAAGTGTTAGGGAACAAAGTGTCGGAAGAAGGAGGATGAAGTGCCAGGAAACAAAGTGTTAGAAGAAGGAAGAACTTGACTTGTGCTTGGAGGATATTCTTGTCAAGGGTTTAGGTTTTGGCATTGATCATTAGAAGCTTTAATAAGAGAAATTTACAAAAGGGTTTTCCTCTCTAAGAGAGAGAGGTTTCTCCCTTTTAGAGAGCCAATATCTTGTGTTCTTGTTTCTTGTGTTTTGATAGCAGTTTGATGAAGTAAACACACATACAATAATAATAAGAGAAGAAGATAAAGCTAACAAGTTAAATTGGAAATTTCTTCACAAATTGTTATCGATTCTAGAATAATCCTACTATATCTAATTTCCCTAGATTTTTCAACACCTTGTCCTCGCACTTATCGAACAAGAAGAAAAGGGAAATTCATTTAAAATCTCTATTATATCAATTAGTACATGGAGTTCTTTCTTGGAAGCACCACAATGGTGTCCTACTGAGGTTCCTTGAGCCACAGGATACAGAAAAGGTCTTAAAAAATTTACACGATGAACCGAAAGGCGACCACTATGTGGGTGACACTACAACACATAAGGTTATAATGGCTGGTTATTATTGGCACACACTATTTAAGGATGCTCATACTTATGCACACAAGTTCCAAGCATGTCATAGATGTGTTGCTCATGATTAGGGGACAACAACCCCACTGCTACCAGTAACAGTTGAAGAACCTTTTCAATAGTGGGGCCTTAATGTTATTGGATATATTTTTCCTCATTCGTCAAAGCAACACCAATATATTCTCATAGCAACGGACTACTTCACTCGGTGGTCAGAAGTAGTTCCTCCCAGACAAGTAAATGACCAAGAAGTCATCCACTTTCTGCAATAAAATATTATAATGAGGTTTGGTGTTCCTACATCACTTGTTTTTTATAATGAGACTGTTATCACTAAAAAATTATCACCTAGCCATTTCTAACTAGGTGGATCGAAATACACCATGTAGATTTAATTTTACCATAGTAAAATCACGTTCACTGTGGAAGATAATTTAGTAAACCACTTTTATCAAATTATTTTCTAATTTAAATAAAAAACCCCATGAGAATAATTTGACAAATCATTATTTATTTAATTTTCTCTAGGAATAATTATTAAATCATTATTTAATAGTTATTCCTTGTCATGTTTGACTAAATCCCTTAGGAATATTTAAATAAATCATTATTTATTTGAATTTTATTATTTTTGTTATTAGAATAATTATTAAATCACTATTTAATAGTTATTTTGATTTCACACCTTTCTTTTTTCTCACGAAATAATTAATGAATCATTTTATTCGTTAATTATTTCTAAATAAAGGTGTTTAACCTTTCTAAATACTTTTTCCCTCTCTAATAAATATAATAAAGTATTTCAAATAGTTAGATCTGAATTTGGTCAATAATATTTTATTATTCTCCATTTTCGAGATTAACTCCATACTTTGTTATATAAAAAGAGTTTTTCATTCATTCCTCACCATGATCATTATCATTGTCAACATTATTGTCATTTTTTCTTGAGCTCCCACTTTGAGTTCTTCACTTTTGTTTGGGTTTTTCACATTGAGAGAGAGGATCAATTTTATGAGGTGCTGAGGATATCAAAGGACCCATCCCACGGAGGGGGAACTAAAGACCAATCTGTAGATCTCCTTCACCAGGTGTTATCAATAAAATATTAATTCATTTAGAATTTGTCTTTCCAATTGGGTTATTATACTAGATACTTTATATTGTTGCTTTATGTTTATATCTTCTTTTACTGCAGGTTTTCTATTTGTGTTTTAGATCTAAGACGACAATAGCCATTAACTTGTTGTTAGGGTCACTTGTCACCTAGTGACTTAAGTGAAGTATTTTTGGTACACCTTCCAAAAATTTTCACACTAACAGAGACATATTTTTATCATTAAAACTTATGAATTTGCATTAGAAAATGGAATTATATTGAAGCATGCATCTAATTATTATTTGCAGGGAAATGGTTTGGTTGAATCCATGAATAAGAACCTTATCCGCATAATCAAGAAAACCATATTCTTTGAACAAAGGAACTTTCATAAAGCTTTGACCAATGCTCTTTGGGCTAGCCATGTAACTCCAAATCCTTCCCTAAGAACCTCACCATACTTCCTATTTTATGGTAAAGAAGTTATCTTTCCCCCAAACCTATATCTTCCAGTCTTGCAAATATCCCAAGAGTCATAATGTAAACCTTAAATACTGGTACAGAGCAGGATAAACACATTACTTAAACTCAAAGAAGAAAGACTCAAGGCCAAAGACCCTTTTTTTGTGCATCATAATCGTGTAAAGCATTGGTTTGACAGAAAAATGCAAGGGAAAAGATCTTTGATGTGGGTGACCTAGTACTAAAGTGGGACAAACCCTATGAAGACAAAGGTAAACACACAAAGTTCCAGCCATTGTGGATTGGACCATTGGTTATTGAAGAGAATCTCAGTCAGAATTCTTTCAAGCCAAAACCTTTCGACGAGAGGATTTACCCCCTTCCTGTAAATGGATGAGACATGAAAGATTATTTCCAGTAGTAGCTACAAGCTGCCCTTCCTGTACATATTGTTTTGTGTGTCTCATTTTCTTTTCTTTTCTTTTCTTTGTGTCAGTTGTTTGCTTGTTATGTAGTTATATCTTGTTGTGTATTATTAGCATTTGTTTTACATAAATAAGACATGAGTGTAAAAATGCATGTCTCAAAAGGCTTTGTGGTCCAATCAAAGAGAAATGTGACAACCAAAACGCTTGGCTTTCTATTTTTCCCCTTCTTTGTTTGAGAAAATGACATAAGTTGAGATAAGGCTAGATGGAAAATATGATTCATCCAATAGGATAACCTTGAGGTAACCTATTAGATATGTGCTTATGTTGGTATTTAAACTGCTCAACTTGGTGTTAATATACTTTTGTGCTAACACTTGTCCACTCTAATAGAGAAGGGATAAGGGGAAAATATAAAGTGAGCAAACCAATATCAGAGGTCTTAAATACTTCTCTAAAGGAGAAACCTCATATGCTCTCGATAATGTGGGATCCCTCTTCCACCCATTGAAAATAATAAGTGCCAATGCACAACTCGTTTAAATAAATAAATAAATGGTGAAAGAAGAGAAAGGCTTCCTGTGAAGGGAGGTGAAGCAAGCGACTTCACCAGGGTATTGTCCAGGCTCACTAGCAGTGAAGAAACATTTGTGCTCTTGAAGTGACTCCTTCGAGGTACTGTCCAAGCCTGCTGGCAATGGAGAAACACCAGAGATGAAAACCTAATACTCTGAATATTATAAAATCATCGTGCACATTACCTTGTCCCTGATTGAAATAATTGTGTTACAGTGTATCTCTCTATGTGTCCAACCAAGTAGAGAAAGTGAACATGTTATGTATAAAACTTGGTTGAAAAGGGGAAATAAGGGAAATCAATAATTCCATAAGGTCTGACCCTTAGCTGAAATCTATTCCTGGACAAAGAAGCTGAAATCCACCCAGTGTGTCGCAAAGTGTTGTTTCTACTACAACACCCTCCAAAATTTTGCTACATTTGAATTTTGGAGCCTATTATCATTGTCATATCCAAATTCGATTCTTTCATTGAATGTTGTTTCATGCTATTCCATGTGTTTCAAGTATCTTTAAATGGTCTCAAGTGTTGTCACATTGATCATAACATATTTTGGTGCATCTCATGGTCGTAACATCTTTGTTATCATAAAGTGAGACTTTTTGGTCGCAATCGCACACAACACACTTGTTTCACTTGGGGAATATGTATAAAGTGGTGTTTTGATGTATATTCTCTATTCTTTAAGTTTGTATAAGTTTCCTTGATGAGATGGTATGTGTCTCACGTGATTCTATGTATGAGCTCATCTTATTCACCCCTTTCCCTATCATCTAGACTTAGACAAATTTTGGTTTCAAAGTAAACCCATTAAGGCCAAATGCACATGAGTGCACTCTGAAGCCTTGATGGGGAATCATTCGTTGTTCATAAGTTTTCTATGTGCCCTCCAAGAGCGTAAAGCACACTCCTCAAGCCTGATTCCCCTTCCTTGTTCCAAACTATGCCCCTCTAAAAATGACTAAGTCTTCCTTAAGTGTACTCCTTCGACTCAAAGAAGTACACCCTCATTGAGCACACCGACAAACCCTGAAGATCAAAAGCTCAATATTTCAGCCTTCCCCTATGCACCATGTGCCCTCCTAGATTCCTTAAGCACATGAGCGCACTCCAAAGGCATGAAGCCTCAACCTTCAACCTTCAAGAGTGCGCCATGTGCCCTCCCTGAGGCATCTTGAGCACATGAACACACCCCAAAGGCACGAAGCCTCTGCCTTCAACCTTTGGGAGCAGGTCCTGCACCCTCCCTCTCTCCCTTGAGTGAAAAACACACTTGGGAAGCCCAAATCCTTCCCATTCATCCTTTGGACCTACAACACATGCCCTTCCTTGATTGTCTCTTTCTCTTGAGTGCATGAGATCATGTTGAAGCCCCGAAGCCTTCCCTCTTCAGCCCCGAAGCCTTTCAAAGTGTGCCCAGAACCCATTTTTACCTTTTTGAGCACATCGAAAAGGCGTGAACACAAATATCTTCATAAAACTTGATAGAATATTATATTTTTAGTCTGATAGTTTCTCTTCATGAGTAATTAAAAAAACATGTATTTAGGGAACCTAATAGCAAGCACACACGAGGAAGATCAGACAAAGAGAACAAGCAAAGGAAGCATGGAAAGAATGAAGAACATACTTGAATCTTGATGAATGAAGCACCCTAAAGACTCTAAGATTGAAGACCCTTTGGAGGGTGAAAGTTCCATGAGTAGAAGATTAATTACGACTAAAGGCAAAGCAGTAGCCATGTCACAACTGTAAAAATTCCATGTCATCAGTCATTATTAGTCTCAGTCATCAAAGATAGTGACATGTCAAGTCTCATCATATGATGATGTGGAAGTCAAGAAGTATTGTTGTAATCATTTTAAAGGAAAAATAAGTGGAATACCAAGAGTGATGTATGAACCAAAGAGTCATGGAACTCCAAAATACATGTAATATCAAAAGTCATATGTAATTCCAAAAGTCATTTGGAATTCCAAAGGTTGTAGTAGTCCAAAAGTCACTAGAAGTTAGAAATTCAAGAGTCATGAGGATGTGAAAGGTCATTCCTCAAGTTAGAAATAAATCTGCATTTCTCATGTAAGGGAATTTCAACCTTGGCTTCTCCCACAAGGCATTAGAGAGACAAAGTTAGTACTTTTTGGGAGCAAGTAGTGGCTCTAACGCTCCACTATTGGAGCTAGTGGTGTTCATTGCATTTATGTATCTTGGTACTTTTGCTTAATATTGAAGCCTTCCAAGCCAACATGTTTTCACACATGGATTGTGGATATTTCTAAGACTATTCTTTGAATGTTTAAGGTTGATTTTTGCTTTCAATAGTATTATATTAATTGAACTATTTCAGTTACTTTGGTGCTTCTTGTTGGAAATGTGTTGTTATGTTTATATTGATTGTCACATCCCTGTGAACTATTTTGCTTGATGTTAGACGAACCTTTCTCTTTCATGTGTGTCTACATTAGAGTAGTACTATTACTTCTCTCTTAGAGGCTCACTTAATTTTCCCTCGCAATAGAAGAATCTTGATACATCGATAATTGAACATTCACAAGGCATACTAGCTTTCTCATTCAAAAGGACAATTGTGCTTCAGGTAAGCGACATCTAGGCCATATTACAAATGGGAATCCTACATCAAACGGTGTAAGGAATATTTGGGACCTTATATGGGGAGATCCCCTGTATGTTAGCGATATCCAACACCATCAACACATGGTTTGACAATGATTCAAAATACTTCTATTTCTTGCAATGTATTGCATGATCCAAAACTTCCCATTTACACAACACATTGCATGAATGAAAAGTTTATTTTCCCTTGATGTATTGCAAGGGAAGGTTTACACATGTGATGTACCACATGGACGAAAATTATACACTCTCACAACACACTTTTTAATCACTTGTGATGTGACACCATTACATGAGACAATTTTTTCTTGAGTAGAGGTGTGATACACATAAGATGGTAAACCCATATTTATGTATCTATTTAATAGGTGTTCACTTTATGTATCATGTGACACCAAAATTTGGTGCAACACACTTTTGGAAACCCATTACATTTGTATTGCACAAAATAAAAAGTAAGTCCATTGTCATAAAAAACATTTTTCATGGAGATAGGAGCTTTAAGGAAGTGTGGCATATCACATGAAAATAAAGTTTGGCATAGTAGGAAAAGTAAAAGGTTGTTGTGTGGATCAAAATATTGAGGAGATGTAATATGTCACACAAAGAAAAACTTTATACAATGTGATAAGTTGCAAGGAATGAAAAATCAAAGGTTTGAAGGAACATGGAAATTTATCTTTGTCACAATGAATACAAGTTTGAGAAAGTGCAATGTGTTGCATGGAATGAAACTTTGACATTATGCAATGTATTGCAACAATGCAAATTTTGGATTGATGTAATCAAATTGTGACCAAAATGGGTTGAGGTGCAGTACATGTTGTTACATTTCCAAAAGCATTTTATGCGTAATATGAATTGTGTTGAGTAAAAAGTAAATTTGCATGTAATACAATACAATCAAGCAATTTTTTGAAAAAAGAAAGTTTTTGTAGAATTATTTTGGAATAATTTCTAAGGAAAAAATATACTCTCATGCAAGGGGGAAACTAATGCACATCTTTAGGAGCCTGGTTGGTTATAAGGGAAAGAAACAAAGAAATTTCCTGAGAGTCCTCAAAGCAAAGAAAATCAATACATAGAAATTCCATGGAAGCTTAGAAATCCAAAATAAAAGGAGGAACCCCATGTTATTTTGGCTTCATTAGATATTTAAACTAATAAGAGTATAGGGGAATTGTTGTTATTTTGACATGTTGATTCATGGTTCAAAGAAAAGTCTAGTTATTGTAAAGCTTATTGTTCCCCTTTTGATAAAGAATGGTATTGCTACCTTTCAGACTTTGTTCTTCATTTTCACACTTGGAACTATGGTTTTATGCACCTACTTTGAAATTTGAAAGGATGCACACTTACTTTGTCACAAAATATCTTGTTTTGGATGCAATCTATCAAAGAAACAATAACGTTTGGTGCAACATCTTGCACCTCTCTTAAGCTTTACTATAATACATATTATGTCACACCTCTCTTAAACTTAGGTGTGATACATCTTGTGTCACACCTTTATTAAATTTAGTGATTTTATAACTAATTTTGGAGAAATATGCTTTTGAAAACACATTTCATGTGAACCACATGAATAAAATTGTTGTGCACCATAATTAAAAAAATTGTCATCAAGATTGTTGACCATGGTTAACCATGGTTGACTGTTGACCATGTTTAACCATGGTTAATGATGGTTTGGAAATAATTGAATATGTTTGACCATTGTTAACCATGGTTGATCACATGTTATTATGGTTGACTGTGATTGACCATGTTTCAGCATGTTTGACTACAGTTGAAGAAGGGAAACTATGGTTGATTATGGTTGACAATGTTTCACTATGTAACAATAATGGTTGACTTTGGTAAAAAATTATTTACTATAGTTGAATTTGGTTGACCATTGTTGTTAAGCCTTATATATATATACACTAAGGAGACCTAGTTTTAAGATCAAGAAATCATGTCTTATATATTGTGTTCATTGTATAAGGAGGTTTCCCCTCAAAGTGGAATATAATTGTTGGTTTCTTATCATTTTTAAGGCAAAAAGTTCACAACATTTGGTATCAGAGCTATGATCTTAGGTTTTTGTTGCTTCAAACAAGTCATCTCAACATTTTAGCTACTTTTTTTTTGTGGACATTTTAGATCGTGAAATTTTGAGCAAATTGAGAATACATCTCAATGTACATCTGGTAAAAAATTTAGATTTTGGTTTTCTATACTTTCGAAGATATGCCCTCTGGAAGTTAAGGTTTGTGGATGGTCCTAAAATCGATTTCAAACAAGTGAACTTGGAATGTTTATAATTAATATTTTTCTAGGAATATTCAGAGTTTGAAATTTTGATCATACTAACAAAAAAATTATATTTTGGTTCACTATAATTTCAAAGATATACCTTGAGGAAGTTGGGGTTTATGAATGGTCCTGAAGTAGTTTCAAACTAGTGATCACGAAATTTTCTCTATAACATTTTTTTTGGGATACTTCAAATCATGAAATTTTCAAAGACTTCAGGAAACATACTGAAGTACCTCAGGCACAAATTTCAGAATCAAACTAGAATAATTGGACGTGTTTTCTCTTAACACATCAAATTTTGGTCATAACAATGGAATTACAAAGAAGACATATCACAGTACTGCAGGCCAAAATTTCAAATTCGGGAGAGCTCAAACTTTAGAGACATATAAGGACAAAGGTCAATGATCCAAGTAGTCTACATAACTTACAATTGGCATAAATTTTGATTAGAAGATCTACTTTTAGTGATTCAAAATTTGTAGTAAATAGGAAAAGGAGGAGCATTATTATTTACTCACATGGCTCCTAAGGGTGCTTCAAAAGTCACTTAGCCGTTTAAACCTCTAGAAATATCACCCATGGATCATGAAGAAATATATGTCCAATAATGGGTATCTAAGTTGGAAGGTCAATTATCACATATGGAACATAAGATGAAGGAAAACAAGGAAAAAAATAAAAATTTCACAGAAGAAATATGTTATGAAACCAGCTCACAAGAAGATAGAAAAGATAGTTGAACACCTTAGAATTCAGCCTCTTTGAGGGGGCAACCTCCTTTACATTACATAATGAACAATTCTTGGATGATACAAATGACAAAACCTCCTTTCTATATATAGGAGTCTAAGGGTCACA
>APFE031264811.1:0-13795 GCA_000404065.3 Pinus taeda | reverse complement strand
GGGGACCTTGTTTCATTTTTTAATGAGCTTTACACAAGACAAGGAACTCCGCTCATATTCCTTGTTTCATTTTTTAACGAGCTTGATAGAAGACAAGGAACTATGCCCATACTCCTTGTTTCATTTTTTAACGAGGTTGACACAAGACAAGGAACTTTCATCATATCCTTGGTTTCATTTTTTAATGAGGTTGACACAAGACCAGGAACTATCCTCATGGACCTATTTCATTTTTTAACGAGGTTGACTTAGTAAAAGAACTATTCTCATATTCCTTGTTTCATTTTTTAACGAGGTTGACACAAGACAAGGAACTATCCTCATGGGAGCTGTTTCATTTTTTAACGAGGTTGACACAGTAAAAGGACTATCCTCATATCCTTGTATCACAACCCATAAGAGGTCATGAAGGAGAGATCTAGTTCCAATGCCCCTGGTACATGATGTACAACATCACTGAATTTATCATCAGTTGATGTGGGTATGGAACAGGTTACCACATAATTAAACCGTGGAGGGGATGATACCATTGGTACAAAAGGACCATTTAGGGAAGATGGTTGACTAGGAGCCATATTTGGATTGGGAAATGAAAGCTGGTCAATAGTGAAAATTCTACCTTCATGTGGGAAACAAATCACTTGAAATAGTGTTGAACCAATAGCTCCCATGTCATAAACATAGTTGCACGCAAGAAGTAAATTGTAATCTAAAGGGCCTGGGACTACTATCACATTCAGATGAACGATTTTTCCTCCCAAAGTAATAGGCAACTAAGGAAGGATTTCTAATGGTTGAATGGTTCCTCTACTAAAAGCCAACTGATTCTGGGTAACAGGCACAAGCGGTGGCAAACCGAGTGCTTGCCAAGCAGTTGAGGAAAGGATACTCATAGATGCACCTTCATCTATAATAGTGCCAGATACAATCATATTACAAACCTGTACTATGATCTGGAAAGGCACATAAGAAGGAAGATGGAATCCTGCCAGTCGATTCCAATCAAAGGAAGTGACTAGACTACTTGGAGGGGGTACCATAGAAACAGGAGAATTAACCCCTTGAGTTACGAGAACAGAAGGATTTTCCTCCTGTCTTGATGGAATAGGAGGATTTCCCTCAAGCTCATTTGAATCTGAAGAAACAAAAAGAACCTGAGTGGTATCATGTTCACTCTCTTAGGGAAAGGTATGATTTACTGAAGATGAAATTGGGTCAACTGTTACCTCGACCTGTTGATTTGGGTCGGGTATAGACTCATAGGATTCACTTTCAGAGAGAGTGGTTTCGACCGACAGTTGATTTTGGTCAGTCAATTCATCAACTAATGAAGGATTTAGGGAGAGTTTCCTGTAACCATATGGAAGTGACTACAATGAAGCAGGACAGTTACCCAACACTCTTTTGGCTTCATCCAGATAGGGACAAAGGTGAATGGGGTGATTCCCTTCACATAACCTACATGGAAACTTAACTTTACCCTTCTTTCCATGAACTTTACTACCACTAGTTTATGGTGTGTCACCAACATGATCTCTAGAAGTTGATGACATAGGATGATGTGAACGAGAAGACCATTATTCTAAGACTAAGGAATATCAGGACAATTTCGAATAAGATGGGCTCCCACACAAATTTTGCATGGATATCGAACTTTGTGAGGCTTGATAGACGGTTTCTCATCAGATGTTGCATTCAAAACAATGGTTGCTTGGTTACCCCTCTGCTGAATTTGATTCTTCTTCTTCTTCCCTTTATTCTTCTTCTTAGCCACCTAGTTACTAGTACCAATACTTTCACCAAGCGAAGAGGAATAAGGGGAGGAAGAAACAACCGATGAAGAAGGCAAAGGGTCAACCTTAGGATCAACTAGAGTTTGATTTTGTCCAGTTGGAGGAGTACTCGATTGCGGAGAAATGACGACATTTTGAACCAAGGAGGTTGAAAACAACCATACTGGCAAGCCAATGGTAAATCCCAAAAGGGACAATGTCGCCATATATGAAGCACCAATATTTCCAAAAGGAGGAAAAGGACTAGGATTCCCATCAAAAGGAATTCCTTAATCAGTGAACTCCGGATTTTTCGCCATATGTTTCAACCTAAGATAAACTAAGGAGTGAGCATGAAGGATGTTATCCGCGGTCAATTAATTTATTTTAATCAAAGTAACATAACAAAAACAAAAGAGAGATAATCTAGGCAAAAGGTTTACCAAGCAACTGGGAACTGCAGAATACCTCCTGCCGAACCAAGAAGTACAGGTAGGCAATCTCCCCGAATGTTGTGTTTGGTGTATCACAGTGTACAAGGCTGCCAACTCAGTTACCTAAGGATGGATAGAAACCTAGTGTTGTCCTCCCATATACACCTAAAATTACGTGGAGGCCCAATCCGTATGAGTGTTGTCTAATGCAAAATCGCACAATGAGATCATTCCCATATACTTTACATACTGTAACACCGCCCTATATACCCGAAGGTACATGGACGAGCTAAAATATACTCACATACGTGGAATGAGGTATCATACTCAGGATGTATTGCAGACAAGTTAGTGACAGCTGCTTTGTTTTACGATGTTGGAACATGTCTCTAGCCTAGACCTATAAATGTTTTTCGTTGGGTGACAATGCTCCATTAGGTAAATTCAAATAAATTTTAAGTTGATCTTCTTTAGAATTTTCCTTTCAAGGTTCACCACGTGATTTATGTTTGCAATTCCTAAAATGCAACTAATATAATAAGCATTCTTTCCATTCAATTTAGCAATGAAAATCCTTAGCTAGTAGGGATAGAGTAATTAGATCTTTGACAAAGAGAAAAGAGCACAATTAATGCAATTTCCCTAGCTATTCCTTTCAAGCATTCACAAACTACAATATGAATGATTCAAGTTTTTATTTTCGAATCCCTTAATGTTATGATGAAAAAAAGGAAACATGCACATATAATCAATCAACCTTTCATAAGAACAAAGACTTTTACGACAGTTCTGATTCGAAGGAAGAGAAGACTTTACGACACTTTATTTCGAATGAATATTAATCAACCATATTATAACTTTGACTATAGACAGATAATGAAAAAGAAAACATTAATAAATCAAATCAAAGTAGGGCTAGCAAAGAAGATAAAAAAATTGTTTACTGAGACATGACATTCATTGATCAATCAGCAAGCAAACAAATAGAGAAAAGTTGGAAAAAATACTTTTGAAAGGTGGAAATTTCACCTAAGGTTGATCATCGTAGGTCAAATAGGGTCTAACTATGCTGCAGAGCACTATCTCTCACTCAAGGGTGCTTTGCAAAGCACTGTCCCCTGACCAAGCCTGCACTGATTTCTGAGAGGCCACTCAAGAGTCATCTAACCTCAATTTTTTACCAAAATTCAATGTAAAAGAGCTGAAATATAGTCAATGAACACAATTAGGATCTACAACAATGTCTTAGGAGGTGAATAAGCTACTAGGAAAGGTGATAGTTCCCCAGTGGAGTCACAAATTTATTTTGGAGAATTTAGCATCTACGGATAAATACTAATTCACTAGACAAGTAGTTGTGCCTAGAACAACAATTTAAAGTGTTTTAGACTTTCCCTATAAGCAATAGATAAGAAGAGAGGATAGAAGGCCTACCTGTAGTTCCGCTTTCCTCTCATCTCCCTTGTATCAATTCTGTCACTCCTTTCCGTACTTAATCCACTTGAAGAGTACCTTGTCAACACAACAGAAGACGAAAACCGATCAAAGCATACAATCCATTGAATATAAATGAAAGGAATCAGAAGAAATTCATACATATAAGCATTATGAAAGAACACATCATATGGAAAAAGTTTCAAACACTTTATTAGATATAAAAAGGAATTACAACCATCAGTGTCTAATTCAAAGTCATTCCTCCAGCTTGGATCCCATCCACATCACATCACAATCAAGAAAAGATTGTGGCATCACATCATTTGCTCCAAATTCAAGTCTCATAGAAGCATTATCTCCTTACAATTCAACGTAATCCAGCCAGCCCCTGATTACCTAGATGAGTGGTCAATTTATAGGAGGATGAAGGAGGCTTTCACATTAATGGTGACATTGAATGGCCTTCCATACTTAGAATTAGTCCATGGAGGAAGGGATGAGAGGATAAGATGCACCTTAACTCATTCCTCATCCATTTTTAGCTCACAGGAGTTGATAAGACAGGGAAAATTCTAGATGACTCCAAGAGATAAGAATATTCCCCAAACCCCAATTGAATTTCACTCAAATTCGCCTAGCGCAGCCTAAAGAGGGCTTAGGTGCTTTGCAGAGCAACCTGACAGTGTATCTACCTGCTCTGCAGAGCACCCTGGTAGTGTATCTACCTATGTTGGTCCCTTTAGAGACCATTTTTGGATGTCTTAGGTCATGAAACTTTCTAGGAAGGAGATATTCAAAGGGGTGGCTTGTTTAGGGCATGTAGCAACTAAAATTAGGGTTTGATGAGCCCTAAAACACTGATCTAAATGTTGGGACTTGATGTTCCCAAATGGATCTGTAACAGGCATATAAGCATCAGTTGAAAACTCATAGATGCATTGAGTGCCTTGCGGCTTCCTCCAAAACCAAAATGGGAATAACATAGTGGAATTAACACATAGAAGGATAATCCAACCATCACATTCATTTCCATTGAGGTCACGGATACTCGATCACCAAACACCTAAGATGGTCATGTACAAATTCGATGGCTCTAACCCGGTAGTAAGGGTGGCAGAAATAGAACAATATTTATGCCTTGACAATATCTGGGAAGAGGAAACCAACCTACATATGGGAGTGCTTTACTTGGACCAAGATTGATGGCAGTGGTGGTAGCAGCATCAAAAATGTTATCTAGAGAAACTTGGACCATATTCTCAAAGGCCATTTGTGACTGCTTTGATCGGGAATCTCACTTTCTGGGTTGTCTCACTAAGCTCACGTAGGCGCGCACAATAAGGGACTACATTATAGCCTTTGAAGAATTGTCCATTCAGACTGAGGGACTAGGAGATGCCTTTTACTTGAAATTTTTCGTCAGTGGCTTCTCTATTTAGGACAAGATCCCTCATCGGTTAAGGTGTGCCATTCTCTCACCCAGAAATGAGCTTCAATAAATGGGACAAGTACTTAGGTCGACTGGCCACAAGCTATCCAAGCTCATTTCAGAATGCATCACCCATCTACTTGGTTGGAAGCATGCAACAAGGCATTAGAGGTTGAAGTCACTTTAAATGCCCAATCCAATCATTGAAATTTCATTGCATGGGCATGTCCCACCCCAGCTACGGGACCCACCCAAACACTTAAGGTTCAAAAAGTGTTGCCAGAAGAAATTGCTAAAATAAGGAAATAAGGACTCTGCTACTAATGTGATGAAAATACTCCCTGGGACATAAATGCAAGGAAAGAAAATTCTTTCAAATTGATGCTTCTGAAAATAACTTTGTTGATGAAGCTCCAGCCACTGAAGTGATTGAGGAGGAAGAGAGTGAACCCCTACTAGCCCTGTACATTGATACTCCAGCTACACCAAATGAGTTGGTTATCTCACTCCATGCCCTGGCCAACATTTCTTCTCCCCTGACTCTCAAAATCTAAGGTTTTATTAAACATTGGCGAGTAGTGGCGTTGATTGATAGTGGAAACACATATAATTTTGTCCATAAGAAAGTAGCAAAAGCAATTCACTTTTTTCTCAGAGCAATATCTAATTTCCAATTCCTTATTGCTGATGGGGAACCATGGAATTTGAATGTCTCTGTGAAAATATTAAGCTTCAAATGGGGGATTATCACTTCATTACCCATGTGTTTTCCATTGAAATGGGTGGTTTTGACATTGTCCTTGGTGTTAAATGGATCTACACATTGGGCCCTATCACAATGGACTTCCAAGAGTTATATATGAGCTTTAAGTAGAATGGTCACACTCATACACTAAGGGGACTCCAGGGAGGTGCTCTTACTATCATCAACTCACATCAAATGGAGAATATTTTAAAAAAGGGAAACCATGGGATAGTCATACAATTTCATGCCATTCATGCCATTTAATCCACTCCTCCTCCCATTCATCCCTAGATGCAACAAGTATTAGACCGCCATCAGTAGGTATTTGACAAACCTAATGAGCTCCCACCCTCTGGAGGTGAACATGATCATAGAATCCCTTTGCTACCAAGTACCCAGCCACAAAATTTCTGCCCCTATCGATGTCATTTTTCCCAAAAGAATGAAATTTAAAAACTCATCAGGGAAATCCTCAAAGTAGGTGTTATTTGTCCCAGCACCAGCCCTTATTCATCTTTGTTGGTCATGGTTCTAAATAAATATGGTGAATGGCACATGTGTCCAGACTTTAGTGCCCTTAACAAGCTCACTATCAAGGAAAAAGTTCCTATCCCAATAGTTGATGATTTTCTTGATGAACTACATAGTGCCAATTTTTTAACCAAGTTGGACCTTCGCTAAGGCTATCACCAAATACAGATGAAGGAAGTTGACATTCCAAAGACAACCTTCTAAACTCATGAAGGCCATTACGAATTCCTGGTCATTCCATTTGGTCTTTATAAGGCCCCATCCACTTTTCAGAGCCTCATGAACCACCTTTTGAAACCATATCTCATCAAACTTATCCTGGTTTCTTTTTTATGGCATTCTCATTTACAGCATAACATGGGACACTCACCTTTAGCATGTTGACCAGGTATTGTGCTACTCCAAGATTATAAACTATTTGTGAAATTATCCCAGTGTTCCTTTGGCATGGAAGAAGTAGAGTATTTGGGACATATTGTGGGTCGTGAAGGAATGAGTGTTTATCTAAAAAAGATTCAGGTAATGCAAGAGTAGCCCCAACAAAAAACCTTGAATAGATTGAGGGAATTCTTGGGTCTCACATGATATTATCGCAAATTTTTCCACAATTATGGACGCATTGCCTGACCCCTCACTAATATTCTCAAGAAAAATTCATTTCTTTGGACTGACGTAGCTCAACAGACCTTTTTGGCTCTCAAACAGGCCATGTGCTCCACTCCAATATTGACCCTACCAAAATTCACAAAACCTTTTGTGATTGAAGGTGATGCTTCAGGTACGGGCATTGGTGCAGTATTAATGCAGGAAGGTAGACCATTATCTTTCACAAATCAACAACTCAGTGGCAAGAATCTGGATCACTCTACATATGAGAAAGAAATGATGGCCATATTACATGCAATAGACACTTGATGGCCATACTTATTGGGGTGTCGTTTTCAAATATGTACTAACCATCATAGCCTAAATGTTTTCCTCAAGCAGGTTTTGTCATCACCACAACAAAATAAATGGCTTGCAAAAAGGTTGGGATATGATTATGAGTTAATTTACAAGAAGGGGCATGAAAATGTAGTGGTCAATGCCTTATCATGCCAATTTGAGGATGAGGGCACCCTTTTTATCCCTCTCTCTACCCATACCAGATTAGATTGAAGAGGCCAGCCATGAATGGTTCTCCCACCCCTCTTTTCCCCAATTCATTAATAAATTAAGAGTAGAACCTAATTCCTCATAGCATTACTCTTGGAACGATGAGGTTCTTCACTACAAGGATCAGGTAGTGCTATACCCGACCTCCACCCTCAAACCCTGTATCTTGGAAGAGTTTCTCTCCTCTCCGATTATAGGACATTCAAGATTTCAGAAGACTTATGCACAAGCATGCCTCTCTTTCTTTCGTACCAACATGAAGAACAAAATTCTTACTTTTGTAGTTGAATGTGATGTATGTCAGTGCAATAAAGGGGAACAATCAACCTACCAGGAACCTTACAACCATTACCACTCCCTGCTTCCATATAGATGAATGTTTCCATGGATTTCATTACAGGTCTCCCAAAGATAGGCAACAAATCTGTCATCATGGTGGTTGTTGAAAAACTCTCCAAATATGCTCATGTTGGTGCTATACCACACCCATTTACCCCAAACCCCTTTATTTATGTAATAAGCCCAATGGGTCTAGTCAGATTCGTAGTTAGTTAGTTGAGTTAATAAATCCCATAAGCGGTTATCCGCATTAATAATAACTTTAAGTGGTTGACCCGCATTATAGAAAAGGGATCACAAATTAGTTATAAACAAGCTATAGTTAATAAATAAGGTGGTTAGCCCTTGTTATGCAAGGGACCCTAGTAGTTAGGGTTTTGGATGTCATTAAGCTATAAATAGTCTTAGATAGTAAGGGAAGAATCATCAAGACTTATTATAATCGAGTTGTGCTTTGTTGGAGGTTTCCCCCTGGAAGAGGCAAGTGAAAATTGTAATTTGCTTCTAAATAATAAAATATCTTTTAAACTACTCTTAATTCATGTGATATTTCTATGTTTTTGCCAATATTGTTTTGTATTTTTGGCATTATGTTATTCTCACAGATCAAGTGCATAATATCATAAATGTGGTAACATTGGATCAATATCTCAATGAACAACATGAACAACTCTTCAAACAAGCTCTAATACCATGTTCGTAAAAACACGGTATTCCATATAGGATGAACATCTTTATTAACCACTCACATAACTAGATCAAAGATAATAATGTTAATATTAAAACCCTCTAAGAGGGAAATAGTCTAAGATTCCATCCAACATGGCCGCTTGACGAAATTTATTAATGCAAAAGAAAATATATTACATAAAATCATTCTCATAATTGATCATCAACAATGACCCTCCATGCTCTTTAAATAGATATCATGGACCAATTGTGTTTTAGGTCACAAATCAATAGTCGTTAGTATTGAGGAGAATGTGAATCATCAAATGACTCTGCCTATAGCAAATTATGACTATCAAATTACAATGCAAACAATGGATATTGTTACCGCTCAAATCTACCTTAGACTGAAATAAGGTAAAACTCAAGGCTACATCAAACCACGCTCAGCCTCGTAGCTAGCCCTACGAGGATAGGAGAGGGCTCTCTCCGGGGTATATCTCGGAAAAGGTAATCAAAGAGGCTCGAGATGACTAAATTTGCAAATAATATTAGGCTAGGTATTAAGTGCAGGGGTTTGATTTGATTTGGGTTTTTAGGGTTTTGTTGAAAACGATGGGAAAGGCAATTTGGGCTCGGGGATGAGGCACAGTTTCTGCAGAGATCTAAATGGGGCAAGGAAGGAAATCATTTTGATGCTTTAAAGCAAGTGAGTTGGGTAGATCAGACGGGTGAGGAGCTAAGGAGAGCAAGGAAGTCTCAAGGATTCTCCTTAAATTGAAGAAAACATGGAAATTTAAACAAATTCAAAGGCAGAGCATAACAGCTATGAATTCCACCTTAATCACTCATTTGTTTAAATTCAGAAGAAGAAGCATGAAAATGATACACAAAACACTGGATAAACTTACAATTACTCAGAGAGGCACACCATCAAAACATAAAGCCACATGAATCCCAAACAGTGCTGCAAAACCCTGGTCTTTCCTTTGCCAAAATTGCAGAGATACAATGTACAATAGAGCCTAAGCTTTTCCCAAAAGTCCAACCATGAAAATGACTTAGAAAATACATAATATAGGCAAGCCAACCTGTTCCCTTGACTCTAGGGGTCGAGCTCATCATCCTAGGAGCTGTTTCAACCAATTCTAAACAAAGCACTACAATCTAGGCAGTCAAAACAACTTGCTTCTATAAGGTAGGAAACTGATTCACTCATTTAATTTTTACTTTTTGGTGAATGAATCTTCTAGAACAAGTAACTAATTGTGAAAATTACATCATGTTCACTTAATTACATCAAAATAAGTCACAAATTACATCAAGAAACAAAAATAGTCAAACTAGTTGAATTTCTGAGCTGGAAGGTGAAAAATTGGGCCAGAAACCTTTGTGCACCACGCTGATTTCTGTGTGCGTCATGCTACTGTGCTACTGATTTTGAGGTACCTGCTGAATTCCAAATTGAGCTCAGGTTGGCTTGTTGGAAAGCCCTGCTTGTCTACTTTCTAACCCAAGTGGAAGTTTTCAATTTAGTGTCCATTTTCCCATCCAAAAGTGCATTCTCCCAAGACTGCTTCTTGTGTGTCCAAAAAGGGCAGTGAGGTCATTGTTTGCATGTTTTCTGACCTTTTGGGGACCCAAAACTTGCCCAAATTTCTTGTCCAAGTACCAAAATTCATGATCTCTCATGAAAAATCCAAAACTACAAGCCATTTTTCATTTGGACCTTCCAATCCTATGCGTCGCGCAAGGTGCGCGGCGCATATAGAGAAAAAGCCTGTTTTTTAACCAAAAATTTCAAAATGACCAAAAATGACCCAAATGTTTTGAAATTTGGGCTGGAGTCTCCTTGTCAAGTGTGATGATGACCTAAAGAGGCCTCGACCAAAACCTGGAGTGGATCAGGCTTTTTCCGTCGTTTTAGTGCTCTCCTCAACCTCCTCTTTAGAATCTTCATTTTTGCTTTGCAGACATGCATACGAGCCCAATAATGATTTTTCATATGACGAAGCATGTCTTTGTCTCTATTGGCCTTTGCAAAAAATTTCTCCAGATGAGTGTTAACATGTATGAGCATAGACTCTTGATCAGTCGGTGTCATATCACCAGGTCTCCTTCGGGCCAATTCTTGATCCTCACGGATTTGCCGTAGCTCATAAAGTGTATGTTCATCCTCTAGCTATTTATTTTGCTGCTCTAGATACCTGATGTTCCACTTGGCCATCTCCAGCTGGATTTGCAAGGCTTGAATGTTTATTTCTTGCTCCTTGATAATCCTTTTATATGTGGTCTCCTCTGAATATGAAGTTGTCTCATCATCATGAATGATAACGAAACCTGATGGCTCGCCTGAAGGCCTCTCCTTATGCTTGGGCTTCTTGCCCTTGTCCTGTACCTGTGGTGCTGATGTCGGAAGCGAGGCCCCTTCCACGCTAGGTAGAGATAACACTCACTTTGCTGCTGTGAACAAAGGTCTAGTGCCTCTCTGATATGTGATGAAAATAGGCCTGGTCTCATGATGCTCATACTGTTGAGAATTTTCACCCTCGTGTTTCACCTATGATACTCTTCCTGAAGCTCTGAAAAAATCACGAGAGATGAAATCATCCCAAGTGATGCCCTGCAATCCAAGCTGATGAACCACCAAAATCTTGATGAGAGCAAAATGATGGACACTGTTAAGTTGCTGCTGAGGGGTTTTCTGCTGTACAAAGGTGGTCATCCTCTCTATGTTCCAGAAGATGAAATATGGAAGGTTCATCATCCGCACCCTGGTGAAATGCATGAGTAGCCTAATGTGATAAGCATAAAGACGAGAGAATCGTCCCTCACAACTGAAATATTTCATGATCAATCTCATGAGTGGAGCATTTTCATCTTTCAAGTACCTGAACGGGAACACTCTTTTAAGCTACCTCAAGCAATTGGGTTTGATATATGGCTCATAATACTGCTTATCAATCTATTGTTTTTTATGCCATAATTCACCAATATTTGGTATACCTGTTGCTAGCGAAACAGTTTCCGGTGTAAGAGTAAAAGTGACCCCAGCCAAGGTAACTTGGTCTCTGTGCAAATGCAAGACAAAGAGATGAGCCAATTCATGATGAAACTGGACCTCAGTTACCTTTTGACAAAACCCATAGCATGACTGATGCTCAAAACACTGCATGGCAAGAGGAGAGGCATGTAGCCCTATGAGGGTGATGGGTTTTTCCCTGACATGTTTGCCACTTTTCTGAGGCCTTCAGGATTCTTGTTCTCTCAAGGGAGAATCACTTTCGGTCTCTACCTCATATTCAGATGAGTGACCAGATGACATGACTGCTGATATATAAACTGCTCTGAATGAAACTGTGTGTGCAATTGAATGTGAACTGTTTTTTACTCTAAACAATGTTGTGACCAAGGGGAAACAAATGTACAAGGGAATGTTAGAAAGGGGAAAATATTAGGGAATAAGGGAATTTTGAAATAAAATGTAATTAGGGAAGGGAGGGGAAATGTAGATATGGGATTAAGGTTTTAGGGTTTGGGATATTGAATAGGGTTGAGGAGTTTTTTTTTTATAGGGGTGAGGAATTAGGATTTTAGGGATGTAGTGTAGGATTAATGAGGGGATTAATGAGGACGTTTGATGAGTGGATTTGGGGATGAGGAACAAAGGGAAATGGGGAAAAGGAAACAACCTTGGTAACAAAACTGTTTTTAGAACCTACAACACTCTTTTTATATTGGCAAAGGAAGGCTTTCAAAGTCTTGTTTCAATAGCCATATCCATGAACCCACCACATTCACCATAAAAAACTAAGCAAAAGCAATGGAGGCGAGCCTACTTGGAAAATTGATGTGAAGATTGGGCGATTTGATGAGTTTTCAACCTATTTTCGGGCTCCAAACTGTAAGCGCTGCGCTCATTACCCAGTGCACCGCGCAAGGTATATGTGCCGCGCTGGTTCAACTTTGCACTGGGTGGAAATGCTATGTGCGCCGCGCAAGTTATACGCACCGCGCTGCCTGTTATATGAGCCGCGCAGGTGAAATGGGGACCAATCTTCTCCAAAACACACAAACTTGACTTGCAATGACTTTCTCCACCTTTTGCATGCACAATGACTTGAAACTTCATTGAAAAACCTTTATATAGACACCAATTTGATTTTTGCCTCTTCCATAACCCACTTTGTTATGTTTTGCAATTGACACTTTTTCAGGATTAATAGAATTTTGACCTTTTTGTTTCCTCCTTAAATTTGGTTGAAATAATGATTTTCTTTGACAATTTTTTGCAGGGATAGATGTGATGTGATCTGGAAAAGGAGACCAGGGTTGTGCCTGGACAATTCAAGAACTCAAATGTTTGAAAATTTATTACAAAAATGAAATGTCGACTTGTCTTCAAAACAGAATTTTGAAGAGAAGTCATAATCTATCCATACAACGATACAAATCTTTGAGATAACAACCTATCGAGGACCTCCCTCTGGCCTGCTGGCTTTATTAAACTTTGTCAAAGACCTAATTGACTTAACCCTAGACCTAATGACCAAAAAGATTGTTATGACCTGGAAACTGAAACAGGACTACAAATGACTTTTCAAGACTTGATTTTTATGAATAGACCTGAGCCAGCAGTGCCAAGCACGAGGAGAATGAGTGACACAACCCTTTCCGTCAGATGTATGGCATGCTACTAATGAAATGCAACTGATCGAAACTGATGGGACACCTAAACATGAAGTGCAAAAAAGAGTTTTGATCTCTGACGGAGGGATAACCAGACCAACTCTAACATTGGCTCCAATGGGGATGGTAGCTCCTCGGAGGTGCCAAGAACAACAGATCTCTGTAAGAGCTAGACAGTGCCTTCATCCATTGGGCTATGGAGTCATTATTTCAACACAAAACTTTGACAATTTGAGTGACTGCAGATTTTACTGAGAACCAAAGACAACTTTGACCAAAACTGACTCGATTTTTAAACTAAAAGGACTAATACAACTAACTTGACAAACTTCAAACCAACTAACCTCCATCTCCAGAATTATAGCCTTCGCTGCGGGCCCCAGACTGAATATGAGAAATTAGTACACATGTGCAATAAAACATAAGTAAAACGATATATACAATGATGATGAAATGAGCAGAAAATACTCAGAAGTGGTATCGCTTTAGCAACCGACCATTGATCGGCCCTCCAGGACAATCATCTCCATTCATTTCTTTGAGAAGAAAAGCGTTCTGGCCACAATACGCTGCAATCTTGTAAGGACCCTTCCAT
>APFE031264791.1:0-11165 GCA_000404065.3 Pinus taeda | reverse complement strand
GCATTCAAATACTTCATTCATACGTTCCTCGAAGTGTACTTTGACAATTGGATATTGTTTGGATTGGTCAAGCGTCATGTGGAAAGTCTGCACTTAATGTTAGATATCTGTTGAAGGTACCAGATCATGCTCAATCTAAAGAAGTTTCTATTTTGTGTCCCTTTTGGGATCCTGCTAGGGCATGTGGTGTGCAGATAGGGGTTGATGGTAGACCCCTCGCAGCTCGCGGTGATAATCAACATGGAGGCACCAAGTAATGTGAAACAGCTACGCACTGTTGGAAATAATACTGAGAGGGGGGGTGAATCAGTATTATCAAATTCTTTTCAATTTATAAACATATTTGCAGATGAAACTTGTGTATACCTTCCAAACTTATAATATATTAATCTATGTGTCAGAATCATATAACAAGAACAAAAATAGAGCAAAAATCACACCAAAGAACACAAGATATAAGGTGGAAACCCAATGTGGGTGAAAACCACCTACTGAAATATGTCTCTATCTTTTTTAGAAACTTCTTTTTACAATGATTTTGTACTGGTGCAGTCCTTTACCAGTATCCAGGCTTCAACCTGCAGAAGGCTACAACCTTCTCTTTTCTTCCAGGGACCACGTTTCATAAATTTTCATACTGGATCCATGAACATTAAATAATCATCAAGTACATGTGAATCAAGCAATCTCCTTTCCACAAACAACTAATGAATCAACCAATAGCTTCTCAGAATGCAGTAACCAGAAAAACAACACCAGTAATCAGACACCGATTCTAAACCCAGAACTCTACAGCAATAGAAAAAAGGCAGCCAAAATATATTTCAAGGAAAGTCTGCAACTTCACCAATAGAAACATGCAAATATCCGCACTTCTGTTGTGTCAAGCTTGCGCAGCTCCGCACCTGCTTTGTCTTATATTCTGCACAGATCTGCACTTCTCAGTCTTCTTTTCTGCGCAGCTCCACACTTCTCAGTGTTATGTTCTTTGCACCTCTGCACCTGCACTGTTTACTTGACTGTGCATCTCTGCACCTAAGCTATCTACTCAACTGTGCACCTCCACACCTACTCTGTCTACTGGACTGCGCACCTCTACACCTGTGTCGTATCTCGCCTGCAGACCTCCAGATATAGACACTTTATCAGTCCTCAATTATACCAAAGACTGTCAAATTCATATATCTAATTATGCGCCAAAGATATCTTGACCCATCGGTAGATCCACCTTATAATTCTTAGATTTCTCCTTGATTTAGATCTAGCTATCACTCACAAACCGATCACTAAAATTTCAGATCTTGCTCTTAAGATATTCAACATTCACAAGTCAATGGGCCAAATGATGTCCTTCCCTTTTTAGAGTCTAGGCCTTTCTCAAACCATGGACCAGAACCATAGAGATCCAATACTAGGGATCCAAAACCGAGGTTCAATACTTTAGGTGCAAAAACTACGGACCAAACCATATGTTTAAAAATGTCGAACTAAATACCATGGACCACCCGTAAGATTTCTCACGTGCGTGCACTTTTCTCTGCATGAAAGTTCGTGAACTTTGGGTTCGCACTTTTTGCTCGAAACGCATGCGAACATATCCACATCTTCTGAACTGCACACCTGCGCAACCTGCCAATGACTGCACCTTTTGGACGCTGCACCGACAGAACCCTAAAATAACACTGCTGCACTGTAATTTATCATCTGATTCCTTTGTCCTGCATTCCATGTATTCTGTCACCTCTAATATTTCTTTTGTAGATTCATCTGGTTGTGTATAAGTGAATTATTCTTCTGTGAGTGGGTTGCCATCAAGTACAACACATACATCATAATCCCAACAATCTCCCCCTGTAATTTGTCATCTCATTCATTTGTCCTGCATCCCATGTATTTTGTCACATCTGATATTTCTTTTGTAGATTCATCTGGTTGTGTATAAGTGAATTATTCTTCTATGAGTGGGTTGCCATCAAGTACAACACATACATCATAATGCCAACAATCTCCCCCTTTGGACTTGATGGCAACAATACCCAATCACTCTCCCCCTTTCACATCAAGGGCAAAGGGCAGACCATTCCGCTAACCATACTCCCCCTGAATACCTGCTTTATATGCTAATCTCCTGCTCTGCTGAAGTGTTGTTCATGCTCCCCCTAACTGTAAGCAATGTCTGCAAAAAGATGTTCTACAAGAAATAACATGACTCCATACATCGTAAGAGACCTTGCTTTCATCAAAGACTCATACATACATCCATCTCCCATCCAAGTGGGAATAAAGCAAGAACATACATCATTCATCCCAGGCATAGTGGGGAAACTAAAATAGGTCATTACATGACCTTGATATGAAAAGAGATACATGACATAGAGACAAAAATATCTGGAGTAAGACTATGATAGCAGTATCTGTCAATCAACCTCCAGCAAGCATCTATTCCACCAAAAATAACTGTGAAATCAAACCAAGGACTTCTAAGATAATTCCAACAATGCATTATTAGAAGAATGTATGCTCCCCCTGAACCTGTGCCAGATGGTCTTTGTCATACCCACGTGATTGTACCCTCATAAACTGGCATACGTACGCATATCTACCTGTGTACAACCACAGACAAGATTCGACAACAAGATGATGCATCAACAACCCCCAACTTCTGTCTGAGGTATTCAAATGTCTCCTTGGGCAATGGTTTGGTGAGTATATCAGCAACTTGTGGAGGGAACATACTCCAATTTAACCTTTTGTTCAAGCAATTGTTCCCTTAGAAAGTGATACTTGATAGGTATGTGCTTAGTCTTTGAATGCATGATAGGATTTTTTGAAATACTAATTGCACTTGTATTATCACAGAAGATGGAGATAGGTGGAGTACAGGTGATTTGAAAGTCTTGCAAAGTTTGCATCATCCAAAGAAGTTGTGTGCAGCAAGATGCAGCAGCCACATATTCTGCTTCAGTTGTAGATAAGGCAATTGAACTTTGTTTCTTGCTGAACCAAGATACTAATCTGGATCCCATAATGAATGCACCACCACTAGTGCTTTTTCTGTCATCCATGCTTCTTGCCCAATCTGCATCTGTATATGCATGAAGTGTGAGATATGCATCTCTAGGATGCCATAAGCCATAGTTTTGTGTTCCTTGAAGATATTTGAAGATCTTCTTAACTGCCTGAAGGTGTGCTTCCTTTGGATTAGCCTGAAATCTTCCAACTATTCCCACTGCATGCATGATGTATGGCCGAGTTCCTGTCAGATAGAGTAGACTGCCAATCATGGATCTATAGGTTGGTTGATGTACTATTGTTGATTCATCATTAGAGCTGAGCCTGCATCCTGTTACCATAGGGGTACATACCGGTTTCGAGTCTTCAATGCCATATTTCTTCAAGATCTGCTTTAGGAACTTGGTTTGTGATAAAAAGATACCATCTTTATTTTGTTGGATTTGTAAACCAAGGAAGTATGTCAACTCACCAAGCAAAGAAATTACAAATTCTTTTTTCATCACCAAAGAAAAGTTTTGACTCATGGATTCTTCATTGCTGCCAAAAATGATATCATCCATGTATACAAGAAGTATTAGTAATTTATCATTATCAATTTTTATATATATATTGTTATCTGTCGAGCCTTTTGAGAAGCCTTGTTGATGAAGATATTTGTCCAGACGATAGTACCATGCCCTTGGAGCCTGTTTAAGACCATAGAGTGCCTTCTTAAGTCTACATACAATTTTTCGATCATTTCCAAGGATGAACCCATCAGGTTGTTCTATATATACTTCTTCATTTAATTCTCCATTCAGAAAGGTAGATTTTACGTCCATCTGAAATACTTTGAACTTTTGAAAGCTAGAGAGAGCAAGGAACATTCTTACAGCCTCAAGTCTGGCAACTGGAGAAAAAGTTTCTTCAAAGTCTATACCTTCTTGTTGCGCATACCCTTACAAACAAGTCTTGCCTTGTTTCTAACAACTTCTCCATTTCCATTTAGCTTATTTTTGAAAACCCATTCTCTCCCTATGACATTTTTATCTTGTGGTGTAGGAACCAACTCCCGAGTGTTATTCTTCTCAATCTGCTCAAGTTCTTCCTCCATGGCTTTGACCCAGCATTCATCTCTACATTCCTCTTTTACATTCTGTGGTTCAGTGGAGGAGAGCAATGCTAGATAGATTGAAGCTTCTAAAATGGTTCTCCTTGTTTGTAAACCTGCCTCTTTCTGCCCCAAAATTTGGGATTCCGGATGATTCTTCTGAACATATCTAGATGGAGTCTTCTCTTCTATCCTTATCTGTTCTTCTGGTGCCTCATGGATTTCTTCTTCGTCATGAATCTGATTTGATGTTGACAGATATTCTTCGCCATCTTCAAAAACTTCAAATCTTACCTGTCTAGGAGTGTTTCCTTCTTCATCAACCACTACATCAATGCTTTCAACAATTTTTCCAAGTCTTTTATTGTAGCATTTGTAAGCTTTGTTGTGGGGAGAGTAGCCAAGTAAAATGCCTTCATCTGCTCTAGGTTCAAACTTGCCAAGATTTTCATCAGTCCTTTTAATGTAGCATTTGCTTCCAAAAATTTTGAAGTATTTTCCCATGGGAGTCTTACCGTACCAGAGTTCATGAGGAGTCTGAGTGTTGTTTACCCGGACGTTTTTCTTGTTGAGAATAGTAACAGTGGCAAATGCAGCTTCACCCCAGAAGGTTGCAGGAGTTCCAGACTCATCAAGCATAGCACGAGCCATTTGTTGAATCATTCTGTTCATCCTTTCCACTACTCCATTTTGCTGAGGTGTCCTTGCAGTAGAAAATTCCCTTTTGATTCCATGTTCTTCACAAAAATCGAAAAATTCATCTGAGGTAAATTCTCCCCCTCGATCAGATCTGAGACATTTGATTCTACGGTCTGATTCATTTTCAACCAAAGCTTTGAATGACTTAAATTTTTCGAAAGCTTCATCTTTATACTTCATGAGCCCTATCAACCACATCCTTGAAAAGTCATCAATGACAAAATGAAGTATTCTTCTCCTCGAGGTGACCTCTTCCTAGTTGGACCACATATATCGGTGTGGACAAGTTCAAGTGGCCTGCTAGTTGATCCTTCCTTCTCAGGGAAATTAGTTCTGGTTTTCTTACCAAATTGACATGATTTGCATATTGTATTGTCTGGAATTCTGATGTCAGGAAGATCACGAACTACCTGATATTTGCATGCTTTCCTTATCTGTGAGAAGCTAAGATGCCCCAATCTTCTGTGCCATAGCCAGTGTTCATCATTCTTGCTCAGATAGCATTGTTGTTCTCTTTCTTTGAATATGTATAAATTGTTTGGAGTTCTTGTGCCTTTGATCACTGTTTTTCCTGTGTCAAGCTCACGAACAATACATCCATTTGATCTAAATATTACCTCAGTTCCTTGATCTCACATTTGACTAACACTCAATAAATTATGCTTTAAGCCATCAACATACATAACATTACCAACTTTGAATTTATTTTTCAACTGAGTAGAACCTTTGCCTTTTATGAATGCAGGGGTGTCATCTCCAAATGATACCTTCTTTTCCCTGTCTAAGGCAGTATATGACTGAAGTTTTCCTTTATCACCTGTCATATGTTTTGAGCATCCGTTGTCAATGTACCATTGATTTCCCTCCTTCTGCATATAAGGATATTCCACAACTTTCTAGTTGTGGTTCTTTCTTTCTCCATGTTTTGGAACTCAATGAAGCCTGCTCCTTCTGAATTGTTTGCTGAAACCTGCTTCTGCATTCAAAATCTTCATGACCGAAATTGTTACAGATAGTGCATTCTATTTCATTTTCAAGAACAGAGAAGTTTTCTTTCATGATTCCTGTCATACCCCTTTGTTTTTTAGCTTCCCTAGTCATGATGGTCTTGTAGGCAACACACTGAGTAGCTTTATGACCAAAGTTATGACGAGAAACATTGGCCATTGAAGAAATTCCTGCGACTATCAAATCTACCAACCATATGATTGTAGTTTCCATCCATTCTTGAGCTAAATTGAGAACGATTTACCTGTGGTCGGTTGAGACTTCTGTTCATCCTTGAAGTCGATTGCTCCCGATAATATTTGATCATTCTTGAAGCAACTTGTCCCTGATTTACATGGTGATCTGCATCATGCTTTTGTTGTTCATTTCTCCTTGCTGCATCAAGATAACTTTTGGAGGTGGATGGCTTCTGTGCTTGTTTCTGAGATTGAGACGCTTCTTTGGAATATTCGAGACCTATCTTGGTTAGAGGAGAACACTACACTTTGATAATCTCATCTAAAGTTTCAGATCCTTTAGCAAATATGAGATTAAGGGCTTTTGTTTTCTCAATTTCTTTTCTAAGTCCCACAATTTCACATTCTAACTTTTCATTGTGTTTATCCTTTTCAGCAAGTTGGAATGTTAGAGTATCTATAATCATATTCTTTTCTTCTAAACAAACTTTAAGTTTAGAAATTTCATCATAAAGACCTTCTTCATTTATAGCATCCAAGAAATCATCATCTTTAAAAGCCATTAAAAGTCTATTATCATTACCTTGTTCATCTTCATCACTATTTGACAATCCATCACTGTCTTCATGCGTGTAATAGCTCTTCTTATTTGCATTCTGTTTTCTATTCCATCTAACAGATTCCTTACCTCTGTCTAGTTTATCTTTATGAGGACATTTTGCAGCATAATGACCGACTCTTCCACAAGCAAAGCATTTGAAAGGTAGCTTACCTTTGAATCTTCCAGTTCCCCGTTGAAGGTTCTTGACAAAATTTGATTCTTCCTCTTCTTATGACATATTTCCTGGCTCATAGTAATATTTTCTTGAAGCTTTGAATGCAGCTTCTCTTCTGTCTGATGGTCCTCCTTTTCTCATTTCATAAGCAGTTAGAATTCCATGTAATTGTGACATGGTAAGATTCTTCAGATTCTCCTTTTCTTCTATGGCAGAAACTTTTGAATCAAACTTAGGAGACAAAGATCTTAGAACTTTCTCAACCAAAACAACTTCTTATATTTCTTCACCCAAATTTTTCATACAATTTACAATCTCATCTATACGTAGGAAATAGCTAGCCAAACTTTCATCATTAAGCATTCTGAGACTTTCATATTGAATTCTAAGAGTTTTTAATTTTTCTCGTTTTACCTGCTCATCTCCTTCATAGCTCATAACAATCTTGTCCCATATTTTTTTTGCTCTTTTGAGCTGCATGACCTTGACAAATTCTAATTGAGATAGACTTCCCAATAGAGTATTGACAGCTTTTGCATTTGTTTCATACTGCTTCTTACCAGCTGAATCTGTAGGAGTTGCTGACGGAAATGTGTATCCTATTTCCACAATATCCCAAACTTCTATACCAAGAGATTGAAGATAGGTAGTGATTCTTACCTTCCAATAGACGAAGTTGGTCCCATCAAATATCGGTGGCCTGATAGATGCTTCCTTTTTGTAGTTGCTCATGATGATAGATCTTCCTTCAAGCGATCAAGCTTTTCCTGAAGGACCCGCTCTGATTCCAATTGTTGGAAATAATACTGAGATTGGGGGTGAATCAGAATTATCAAATTCTTTTCAATTTATACACGTATTTGCAGATGAAACTTGTGTATACCTTCCAAACTTATAATATATTAATCTGTGTGTCAGAATCATATAACAAGAAAAAAAATAGAGCAATAGTCACACTAAAGAACACAAGATATAAGGTGGAAACCCAATGTGGGTGAAAACCACCTGCTGCAATATGTCTCTATCTTTTTTAGAAACTTCTTTTTACAATGATTTTGTACTAGTGCAGTCCTTTACCAGTACGCGGGCTTCAACCTGCAAAAGGCTACAACCTTCTCTTTTCTTCCAAGGACCATGTTTCATAAATTTTCATACTGGATCCATGAACATTAAATAATCATCAATTACATGTGAATCAACCAATCTCCTTTCCACAAACAACTAATGAATCAACCAATAGCTTCTCAGAATGTAGTAACCAGAAAAACAATACCAATAATCAGACACCAATTCTAAACCCAAAACTCGGCAGCAATAGACAAAAGGCAGCCAAAATATATTTCAAGAAAAGTTCACAACTTCACCAATAGAATCCTGCGAATATCTGCACTTCTGCTATGTCAAGCTTGCGCAGCTCTGCACCTGCTCTGTCTTCTATTCTGCGCAGATCTGCACTTCTCAATCTTCTTTTCTGTGCAACTCCACACTTCTCAGTATTCTGTTTTGCACACCTCCTCACTTGCGCTATTTACTTGACTGCGCATCTCCGCACCTGAGCTATCTACTCGATTGCGCGCCTCCGCACCTGCTCTATCTACTAGACTGCGCACCTCCGCACCTGCGCCATATCTCGCCTACAGACCTCCAGATATAGACACTTTATCAGTCCTCAATTATACCCTAGACTGTCAAATTCATAGATCTGATCATATGCCAAAGAGATCTTGACCCATCAGTAGATCCACCTTATAATTCTCAGATTTCTCCTTGATTTAGATCTAGCTATCACTCACAAACCGATCACCAAAATTTCAGATCTTGATCTTAAGATATTCAACATTCACAAGTCAATGGGCCAAATGATCTCCTTTCCTTTTTATAGTCTAGGCCTTTCTCAAACCATGGACCAAAACCATAGAGATCCAATACTAGGGATCCAAAACCGGGGTTCAATACTTTAGATGAAAAACCACGGACCAAACCATAGGTTTAAAAATGTCAGGAAAAATACCATGGACCACCCGTAAGATTTCCCGTGTTCGTACACTTTTCTCTGCATGAAAGTTCATGAACTTTGGTTTCGCACTTTTTGTTCGGAACGCATGCGAACATATCTGCATCTTCTGAATTACACACCTGCGCAACCTGCCAATGACCGCACCTTTTGGACTGCTGCACTGTAATTTGTCATCTGATTCCTTTGTCCTGCATTCCACGTATTTTGTCACATCTGATATTTCTTCTGTAGATTCATCTGGTTGTGTATAAGTGAATTATTCTTCTATGAGTGGGTTGCCATCAAGTACAACACATACATCATAATGCCAACAATCTCCCCCTGTAATTTGTCATCTGATTCATTTGTCCTGCATCCCATGTATTTTGTCACATCTGATATTTCTTCTGTAGATTCATCTGGTTGTGTATAAGTGAATTATTCTTCTATGAGTGGGTTGCCATCAAGTACAACACATACATCATAATTCCAACACGCACGACCCTGGGGCATACTAGATTCTATAGGAAGTTCATCAAGGGTTATGCCCAGATCACCGTGCCCATGGAGAAGTTGTTGAAAAAGGATGATATGTTATGTTGGAGTGATGAATGCCATAATAGCTTGGACGTGCTAAAAGAGAAAATGGTCACCGCACTGATCTTAGTCTTTCCGGACTGGAAGAAGGAATTTCATGTGCACATGCATGCCTCTTGTATCGTGTTGGGGGTCGTGCTGACACAGGTGGGCGAGGGGGAATTGGACCATCCTATAGCATTCATGAGTAGGAAGTTGTCCAAGGTTGAGAAGAACTATTCCACTACAGAACGCGAAGGACTAACCATGGTATATGTGCTCCAAAAGTTTAGACACTATTTGCTCGGTGGACATTTTAAGATGTATATGGATCATTCTGCATTAAACTACCTAGTTAATAAGCCTGTGTTGGGGGGGGAAGGTTTTTATTATTTTAGGAGTATGCTTTTGAAGTTATTGTAAAGCCTAGATGATTGAACGCGGGACCATATCATCTGTCGTGCATCAACACAGGAGAGGAGCCCACTAATTTGGAGGAAGGATTGTCTGATGCACATCTCTTTGCAGTACACATTGCTGATAGTCATTTTAAGGATATCATTTAATTCCTAACAATAGGGACTGCTCTAGAAGGGTATACAAGCCAGCAGA
This sequence comes from Pinus taeda, assembly GCA_000404065.3. NCBI lineage: Eukaryota > Viridiplantae > Streptophyta > Pinopsida > Pinales > Pinaceae > Pinus > Pinus taeda. The sequence goes on along the minus strand of APFE031264791.1, from coordinate 1,217 downwards.
AGAAGGAGTTAAGTGCGCATAACAGAATCTTCCATCATTACAGGACATCTATGCAAAATGGGGTCTGATTAAATATTGCGACGCTATGTACCTAACTTTAAGCGAAGCGACATCCTTGCAGAGACTCATGGAGGAGCTGCAGGAGGACATTATGTAGGAAAAGCGACAGCGCAGAAGGTTCTACATGCTAGATTGTGGTGGCCAACTTTGCATAAGGATGCAAAAGCATATTGTAGGGCCTGTGACGCATGTCAGAAAACTGGAAGGCCGTCGCGAAGGGATGAACTATCATTGACACCGTAGGTGACATTACAACCGTTCGAGAAATGGGTGATTTACTTTGTGGGGCCAATTTAGCCTCTGAGGAATAAAACAGGTGCATGGTACATCATCACCATGAAAGAGTACTTGACCAGATGGACAGAGGCATAGCCTATGAAGGATTGTGCCGGTGTGATAGAAGGGAAGTTTCTTTTTGAATATGTATTGATGAGATTTCCCTATCCCATGATCTTGATGAGCAAGCGCGGTACGCACTTCCTTAATGAAACAATCAGTGCATTGACAGAAGAATTTCAAGTGTATCATCAAAAGAGCATGCCTTATAACCCACAGGCCAATGAGACGGTGGAAGCATTCAATAAAATACTCGAGAACTCTTTGACAAAGGTCTGCAATGCTCAGAGAAGTGACTGGGATATGTGCGTACCAGCAGTGCTATGGACCTATAGAACGACTTGCAAGAAGTTGACTAGGCAAACGCCTTTCAGACTTATGTATGTGTTATATGGGAATAGTGTCCAAACGGATGCTGGTATTCCCACTAAGATGGGTGGCTATCTTAGAAACAAACAATCAAGTTCTATTATTGATTCCTTTTATGAAAATAGATGATAGGAGAACCAAGAGGGCCAACCTGAGTCTTGCACTCAATTCCCTCTCCTTCTTGATAGAGTTTTTCCGCTTGCTCTTTGTCTGCTCAGCTTCAAAAGGACCTGTACAATCACAGCAACATACTACTATGCAAGAAACAAGGATCTAAATTCATAAATAATGCAGGATCAAATGTACATTAACCATATATAAGCATATATAAACAAGTATACCAGAATATGGAAGGAAACAAGAATAGCTTTATTCAGATAAAAAGTAGCAAGAGGATTACAACCATGAGCAACTTTGACCCAGCATCATCCTCCAGCTAAGAAGCCCTTCTT
>APFE031264789.1:76473-102886 GCA_000404065.3 Pinus taeda | reverse complement strand
TTTTTTCTTCTTTTTATATATTTTTTGTATTTGATTTTTTTGTCATGTTTTTTTATTTTTATTTTTATGTTTTATTACTAACATGAAAATCACCAACATTTAAAAAAAATTATCCACACTTAATTCATTAGAAAATTTAAAGTGTAAAAACTAAGCCCCTTAAACAAAAAGGGTTGATGGTCATCATCACTTTTCAAAATCAAGATGAAAATCACTAACAAAAAAAAATGTTCACACTTGATACATAAACAAATTTAAAGTGTCAAAAATAAGCCCTCTAAAAAATGTGTTGATGCTGCATCAACACTTCTCAAAATCAGCATGAAAATCACTAATATTTAAAAAAATATGTTGACGCTGCATTAACACTTTTCAAAATTAGCATGAAAATTACTAACATAAAAAAAAATATTCATACTTGATACATAAGAAAATTTAAAGTGCCAAAAATATGCTAAAAAAAAGGTGTATTATGGCATCATCACCTTTCAAAATCAAGTGAATTTTTGCTACCTCAAAACAGCAGGTATGAGTTCACTTTCTCATTTGATTGGTAACTATGTTATTTGTGTGTCCCTTCGGGATATGCCTCAAAATCCTTTCAATATTTTCCCTTCTCTCCACTTGGGGTTCTTCAAGTGCCATACCAAGACCTCCTCAATGTCTTGATGAGCTTCAAAAGTTTCCCCCTCTCGTCCTTTATTCTAAGGATTCTGTTGGAGTTTCTATGATCTATTGTTGATGGTGAAAGAACTTAATGTTTCTCTCTCCCTTCTTGATCCATAACACTCGAGATTTCCATTTCCATAGAATTTCGTCTTGTTTACATCTATCCTCCCACTTCTTTAGTAGCTCCATCTCCTCTTCTTTTCTGTCCTCTGAGTAACCTTCTGAGATCAACCATTGTTGCAATTCTTCCACCCTCTGTTCTAATCCCTTTTTCGCTTGAAATATGTTTCCAAATTCTGTCTTATTCCACTGCTTTCATTTCAACTTAATATGCTTTAACCTTGCCTATAACATGTACATTTTCGAGCCTCCTGCTGTTGAAAATGCAACAATAAAATATTAATTTAATTTTTTCCTTGAATTAAAGTAGGAATAAAATTGTAATTCCACATCACAAGACAACTTTTACGAGTGAACTAAGTTAAATTGACTTAGTTGACTCAATTGATTTGAGTTGAGGGTCTAACTTGAGTCATGTAGAGTGTCTCCTACATTATAGGAGCCTTGATTGAGTTTATTTTGAGTTGTAATCAATTAATTCAGTTTAACTGAGTTAAAGTTAGTTAAACTAGTTCCAACTGATGGAGGAACTAGTAGGAGGTCAGACAATGGGGTCCTGCTTCATGTGTTCAACCAATTGATTGATGATTCACAAATAAACAACTCATTCATGTCATATTTAAGAGTTACCCAGTTGATATTGGAGTTTAGGGAAAACGTAATATCAGTTATATAGTCATTCGAATTGTATAGGTGGTGCATGCAGTCATAGGAAGGTCAATGAGGATTGCGCAATTCATATTGAGGAATTTCGCTAAATAATAGCGGGCTGATTCCCAAGGAAACAACGCAAGGAAATAATGACTTGGGCAAGCCAAAATTTGGTTCAGTATTGGCTTGGGCTTGTTGAGGAAGTAGTGAGATAGATAGAGATAGTGTACAGGTTGCTCAGGATTGAGCAAAGCATTGTAATATTCTCATTTTTTTGACTAATGCAATATACAGATAACAAGGGTTTTTAAATGTGGCTTTCCTCATGAAATATTTGTGTAATGTGTTGATTGAATTCTTTTTCTTGTATGATTCGTGATTTCAAGATCATTTAATTGTTTCCACTAATGAGTAGAGTAGATTCAATTCTATTGTTTTAGTAGATTACAATTAACAGTTTGAATATACAAGGAATTTCTACATGGTATCAGAGTAGAAATCATTCTAGAAGAGGAAAATATGAGTTTGTCTTTTGTAGGTGAAATCGAATTTGCAGTATCATTATTTAGATATAGTAGGATGTCATTCTACGAATTGAGACTTGAATATTCCCTTGAGGGTAGTTAGGACTATATTTCTTGGAAGGACAGGATGGAGCCAATTTTGGAAGACAATGAGTTGAAGGAATTCATAGACAAAGATATTCCTAAACCTTCAACAATTGATGCTCAAGATTTGGTAGAGTGGAGTAAATGTGTTGCAAACGCGAGAAGGATCATCCTATAATGGATTTGATATCATATTGTCTCGAACCTCCATGGAAAGGAGACTTCATATGCAATGTGGAAGGCCTTGACATACTTGTTTTAGAAAAATAGTGACCATAAGAAGTTGGCACTGAAGGAAAAACTTAGGAAAATCAATATGGAAAAGGGCGACACAATACCAAAGTACTTGATCCAGTTCATCCAATGTTTGGATGAGCTTGGAAGTATTGGTGTTACAGTTGCCGAAGATGATCTGGTTAGCCTAGAACTTCTAGGCCTTCCCAAGAGCCGGCACAACTACTAGGACTTAATAAATGGGAGGGAGAAGCTGTTTATTTTGGATAGCATCGGATGTGATCTAGCTCCAAAATTTTGTGGAGGGGTTAGAGTAAATGAGATCTTCAAGACATAGAAATAGTTTGGTGAAATTCCACTCGGTTTGAGTTTTATTAAAATAATTATTATTTTTAATGGGGTTCTATTGTGACTAGCAACAACCCCCCTTCTTATTTAGTTTTATCACTAATACTAAATAAGTGGGAACCCTTATTCAAAAAATAAAAAAAATTAATTAGCGCTTGTATTTCCTTTTTCAATAAAACCTACTATCATAAACTTAGGAGAATACCCTAAAAATCTAAAAAGACTTGAGTTTGATGATAAGTTCAAATAAATCCACCTTCAATAAAGAACTTTGCATCGCAAAAAAGGTAATGGATGCCTTCCTATAAGCGAAATCCTAAGACTGCGAAATTGCGATACGAAATCACGCATTAAAAGATACTCATTGCATTGCATGCCTCAAATATCACTTAAAGATGAAATGCCTCAAACCACTGATATGCGATGGCACATCCCGAAAATTGCATTTCGCAGAAAACACATTATAACAAATGATTGCCACACACAACAGAGTAGCGATATTGCGATTCTGTGATATTGTGATTCTGCAATATTGCGATCTATGATATTGCGAAGCAAATAAAAAAATTGCCTTATCGTAGACCTAGAGGGTTTGTTGTTCGAAAAAGCTGTTTCCATAAGTCGATGCCCAGTTATGCACGTTAAGGTTAATTAATGAGTTAGTTAGCAATCATTAATGAAGTATGGTTTTGATATGATCGAAGAGCCATTTCACGTAAGGTGATATATTTTATATGTTTTCCGCATTTAAATCTTTCCCGTCACTTTTCCTTATCATTACTCTTGCCTCATTTGTAAACTACAGGAGCAAAGAGCAGAGAAGTATACATAGCAGTGTTCAGGATATTATGGGAAAGAAGGGTAAAGCTCCGAGTTCTGAAGATAAAGAAATGACACCCTTATACACAGACACCACTTGTAACAAAGATGCCAGTATTACTACTTGGGAAGGCATGTATAGTCTACTCGAGGATGAAAATCCCAGGGTAATGGAGATTACAACTACTGCAGGCTCACACGGGTCTTCTGAGGCATCAATTATGGAACTACCATGTTCGTTCTTGCACTGGATAGCAGCAAGGCCCAAAATTCTTCCATACACAGACATGGTCAAATGGGTACTGGATAGTGCTGATATCACAAACAGACAATTTAAGACTCAGGGTCAAGGACTCATTGGCTCATTTACTCCACAAGATTTGAGACTCATGTATCATCTACCAGAGCCACAAGCAACTTATAACAAACAGTTCATGGAGAAGTTCACTAAAGAAAATGAAGATTTGGCAGAATGCACCAAGGACTGGTCAAGAAGGGACGAACCACTAAAAAAGGATAAGCACGGTCTGTATAGTACTGGTTCTCTCACCTCCCCGTATTGCTTTGCTGCTGCTATGCTCTGTAGACTTTTTGGAAAGCCAGATGTTAACAAATTTTCATCTGAATGGCTACCATTATTGGATGCCACCACTAATGGTACTATTGTGGATTGGGCTAAGATATTGCCCGAAAATTTAGCCACGGACATTTTGAATTACCGGTCCAAAAGAACTACTTCTCAAAGGATTTATCCCCCTTTCTACTTATCTGCTTATGTGATGGATGCAATCTATTATGTTTCCAAGTTTCCTCTAATGGGATGAAAATGGACGACTCAGGACCCCTTACCCATTCATATTTATCACAAAGAATTATGGGATTCCAAGTTCATTCCGTATTTCTACAAGAATTGTCATGGAACTATGTTACCTCTGCACAAAATGTTGTATGATAAAGACGCTCCAAGATTTTCTCCCGAAGCGAAGGTCGATATGCTCCCAGTCGTGAGATGGTTTGGAGAAGAACTTTTGACATATGTCAGGGTATTCGGAAGTCTCGCTTCCCCTCATGTCTTACCTTTATATGCTCCTGATAAACTACTGGTGCGAGAGATTGCTTATTAGACCCGCATAGAAGGAGGTATGAGTAAAGATTTGAAGGACAAGAAGAAGGCCATTTGGCCGCAATTTCTTGTGGCCTGTGGAGCCTTTTCACTATTTGATGTAGGCCATGCATTCAAAGAAGTAAACAACATGTTATGTCTATGATTGTTGAAATTTCCAGGAAGACTATTCGACCCTTCTGATATCGTTAAGAATTTCACTTCTGCAGTCAAAATAAAAGTGTTTTCTAAAGAAGATGATCTTTTTGATGATATGTTTCAACAGAAAAGTACACTTGAGGAAGTTCTGCATTCGGCCAAGATGCGATTCCCTCTAGCAGAATTTCAAGAGTTCAAAATGTACAGAGAAAGGAGGTTAGCTAACATTCCTTTGGATAAATTAGGCTTGGAACCCGTAAGGGAACCGACTCCTAGTATCAGTCTCAGTGGAAGTTCAAGCATAAACAGGTCTAAATCTAAGTCTGGGAGAGAAATGTCAGAACATTACAAGAGGTCTAAGAGTGACCATAATAAAAGCGAAGGGTCAGTAAGGGATACTACCCAGTCTAAAGGGCGCCCAGAACAACAAGTTTTGACTTCTCCACAGGAAAATCCTCCCCCTCTCATCATCCAGCCAGCACCAGTCAGAACTGAGATGGATAAAGAATGGGAGACATTCAATGACTTAATCAATACTGAAGGACAGAGCACAAAAACACCTGAAAGTAATGTACAGACAATAGATGATATAGTCACTAGAACAATCAACAATGTCCCAGAAATGGAACATATTCCCATTACTCCATCTTTTGAACTTATGCTCAAAATAGAAGAAATTCCTCCTCTTGATGTATTTTATAGTCCTCAACATAAGGTAGTGGTGAGAAGACAAAGAAAGACAAGGAAATTGGAAAGCATGCTCTCTCATGATGCAGAGCAATTAGACATCCTTTGGCAGGATCCTACCACTGATCCCACTGAAAATCTCACTAAATTATCTCAGATCGCAGGAGCATATGCTTTTGCGACCATTGATAAAGCATCTGAGGTACAACAATTATTGAAAGAAAAATAATATCAAATATCAGAGGAAGGGAAAAAGGCAGGTGCTCCCATAATCAATGAAACCCACAAAGAAATTCTCTTTAGCAAGTGGGATGCCCAGATCCAGAAAGTAGAAGAAGCGGCAGAAGAAGCAGCCACACCAAAAAATAATGTCATTGACTGCATTAATGAAAATTTACACAGGGAAAATCTAATATCAGAGACCACTCCAGGGTATTTACCAAATGTAGAGCATCTACAGACAAGCTGGAGATAGAAGGCTCAAGAAAAAGTAGAGTCCATCAAAAGATTAACCAAGTTAAATTGGGTTTCTTACTAGACATACTTGGTAAAACCACACAGCCAGTGCATGACTCTCAAATGTATCATTGACTCTGCTGAGAAGATGGCACCAACACTTTCCAATTCCTTTTTCACAGCACAGCTAAAATCGGAAGTCGGCCAGCCAACTCTCCTCAAGCAAATGCTGAACGCTTGCGGCTACAAGGAATAGATACATAGATAGTTAGTTATTAGTTTTAGTTTTAGATTCAATTTAGTTTTAATTTTGATTTATTTTTTCCTAAAATGAGGATGGTCATTTAAACCGCATCCTACATTTTTGTAATAAATTATTTTTAGATTTAGCTAGTAGTATTTAAACCCTTCTCATGCATTTAGAGAAGGGTCCTAAAATTTGTCAAAAAATTATCCTCAGAACATGCACTTTTGCACCCTCCGAGGAGGTTTTGATGAATGAATGGAACAATATTTATTGATATCTGCGTGTAATATCTACTACTGATGTTGCACTTTTGTACTCTTAGTGGATGTTGGATTAAGAAGAGATAGATCATTATTGCTGAAGCTCATGAGTAGAACCAGTTATAAATGGTACTTTTATCTCTTAACTATTTCTGCTTATGTGTTAAAGTGATATTCATGTTCAGTTATTTATATATGAATGCTTGAATGTTTGAGTTATCATTTCGCACTTTTGTACGGTGATAACTATTTATTTAGCTTAATATATGAGTGACTTATTATGCGATATGTTTTCCACAATCGTTTCATCTAAATTTTTATACGAAATGATTTATCTTTATTTCAATTCTTTTCTTATAGCAATTGAATGATCTTTATTACCAATTTCCATTTGAAATCATTTTAGATCGCATAATTGAAAGATTAAATCCTGGGTTAGTTTAGAATTAGATATTTCTGTTCATTAGAATATGATTACATTAGATTTAGAATAAAATCATTTTACTTAGGAATTATTAGAAAGGAAATATCAATTCTCAACACACACACACACATAAATTGGGAAACTGGTCCCATATCCCCAGTCGGAACCACTATACCAAACGGAAAAGGAGTTGCTAACCAAGGTCCAGACCGAGTGGGTATCCCCCTTGTTGTAGACCCAATTTCCAGGGCTTCAACATATTTGGCGCTAGAAGGAGGGCCCCGAACTATGAATGGCAAGTAAATCTAAATCTAAATACCATTCTAAGTGTAAATCACCCTCACCATCTCCCTCGACTTCTTCATCGCATTTAGAATCTTTAAATCTTGAGCAAGAAGTCGAAAAAAAAACAACCACTGCCATAAACCCCAACATTTAAGAGAAATCTACTATTGAACCTCCTGAAGTTGAATCTTTGATCCATAAACTTCAGCGATTTTCTATATCACCTCAAAGATCTGAAAAATCTCAAGGTAGTGTGACTTCGCAATATAACCTTGCTCATCCTCTTATGAGATTGAAGAGCGAAAAGTTTGGTATTGAACCAATTGAATTACCTCTACCTAAAAGGAAGAGAGCAAAGAAATCACCTAAAGGGTTTGATAGCGAGACTCTTTCGTCATCATCATCCATCTCAACCTCTTCACCGCGAAGTCAACCATCCACCCCTCCACTTCAGATTATTGTCCACCAGTTGCTGGAGCTTCCACATCTCCTTCTCATTCATCTGGAATAGTAATATCCTCATCTTCCCAACTGTAGGGATCATCTTCTACGCTTTCATTTGTTAGTAGTTCAGCGATGGCCCAATCTCCATGGAATAACCTAGGGGCAGTCTTAGTGCCTGCACCCTTGAGTCAAATACCGGCCCATCCTAAAAATGGCTGCCTAAGTTCAATCCTAAAACAGGCATGCTAGCAGAAGAACATGTAAATAACTTTATGTTATATATAAATCTCAATGGGGTTACTAGTGAAGACGCTGTTGTCCAGCTCTTTCCTTACACTTTGCAAGAAGCAGCCGGATCATGGTATTTCTCATTACCATCTAGATCTATCACTAGTTGGGATATTTTTCAAGAACAATTCCTAACGAAGTTTGGTGATGATAGGTCTACTGCGACATTGATCAATGACTTGTCTAACCTTAGGCCTGAGTCAAAGGAACCTATCAAAGATTTTAACTCATGTTTCAATAAGCTGTTGAACAAAATTCCTACCGCTTCCAAGCCTAGCCAAGAAGTGCGAAGTGAATGGTACATCTTTTCTTTACCATCAAACATAGAAATCTTCGTTGATGGGGCTAAAAAAATAACTTTAATTGACAATATGAAGGAAGCAATAGCGGTAGAGAAACGTATCATAGCCTTAGAAAAGAAAAATGATATTGACAAACAAAAATTTAAGAAGGTTACTTTTAAAGAAGATCCCAAGAAAAAACAATCGAAAGACCCATTCAATTTAGAAGGATTGCAGAAAGTTTTGAAAACCATGTCTAATGAAATGGTCGACATAAAAAACAAGTAGCAAAAACTTCTTCTAAAAAACCATACAAGCCTTATAGAAGAAATCCTTTGACTGATTCAAAGCCTCCCAATGCTATTACAAATGTCGAATCAGAAGAAGAAGAAGAGGAAATTTCCAATGAAGAGCCTACTGATGAAGAAGAAGTTGTAGAAGTACAAGGTATGTGGGATTTCATCCTCCTAGATGAAGAGGATCAAGAGGCATCGCCGGTCAGTACTAGAAGTACAAATCAACTCGATCCTCCTCAAACTACTCCTAAGCCAAAGAGCGCAAGCTCAATGCCTAAGGACAAAGTCACAGCGAAGAAGACAACACCTAAAGTGACTCAAACAATCCTAGTCCAAATAGATTCATGAGCTCCATCTAAAACATTGATTGTTTTAGATGAAATGGAGTATAATATCATAGAAGACATGAAAAAGACTAGGGATAACATTACTTTTTATGAGTTGAGCAAGTTAAAACATCAACAAAATATTCTTTTGAAAGAATTACAAGCAGTACCAGTTGCACCTCCGCTCGTCGCTGTAATCTCTCAAGCTTCCCATGAGATAGGAAGACCTCCAAATAATGTGACTAATAAAGTTGATCCAAATGATATCTCTTTAATTGGAGGAAGTTCAAGATCTCATACTCCCCCATTTCTTCTTACTTATGAAGTTTTCATCAAAAAATTGCATAATTGTTTAGTTGATTCTGGAGCTTCATCTAATATCTTACCTAAGTCAATATGTGTAAAGTTGAAATTTCAACCTCAAAAATCTGCTGTGCGCATAGTTCAACTGGATTGGTCGCAATTTGAAGTGATCGACGAACTAAATCAGGTTACCATAAGGCTGTCATCTAATCCAAAGGTATGTCAAGTTATCGACATTTTGGTCGCAGATATTCCAGAATTTTATGGCTTAATTCTTAGCAGAGATTTGTCTGAAAAACTTCATGGATACTTTGCAACTGATTGGTCGTACATGTGGCTCCCTTACAATGGTAAACCAAATCAAATAAAGGTTGAGTGAGAAAGACATCAGAAATACATAGTAATAGAATTGGAAGGAGAAAATAAACCGGTAGCGTACAACAATAATATTATTGGAAAATATTCTGTTGATTCTTTCTTAGGAAATTTTAATGCTCATACTTCACCTTACTTAGAACATTCTGTTTTATCTCAAGTAGAAATTTTTTCTCAAATAGATAGTTCTAAATGTATTAATTTTATAGATAGTCCTATAAATAAATCTTTATTTTGGAAGTTATTTTTTGACAGTTCTAAGTCTAACGAGGGAGCTGGAGTAGGATGCGTATTAATCAGTCCATAGGGAAACAAAGCTATGCTAACTTGTAGACTCGAGTTCAATTGCACCAATAATACTGCAGAATATGAGGATTTAGTCCAAGGATTATACAAAGCAATCAGATTAGACATCAAATATCTACAAGTCTTCGGAGATTTTGAAATTGTTATCAGACATGTACGGAATATTATACATTGTCTATCAGGGCATTTAAAGCATTGCCAATCTTTAGTACAAGATTTGAATGAACATTTTATAGTATTCAATATTTCATCAATTCCCAGACTCCAGAATGCTAGCATTGACCTCTTAGCGAATGTAGCCTCCAAGCTCATTCCCTCAGAAGACTATAGCCCCGATAGATTTTCAATAGAATTAATCTTTAGACCCTCGATTCCTGATAACATTACCAATTGGAGAATTTTCAATGATGATCTTGATATTGTAAGCTTCCTCACATCAGAGGGATCTTACACTAATTAGATAATTGATGAAGACCAACATGACAGACAATTGCAACAAGACAACACTAATAATGCTATGCCAAAATCAGTAGTCAAATTAGAAGATCTATATGATTTGAAATATCGATTCAAAAGATCTACCAATTCAAAGCTTCAAAGTTCAACTTTGAACTATGAATTAGTAAATGTAGGATCCGATACCAAGTCGCAGAATATCAATCTAGGTCTTGGCCTAGCTCCTGAAGAAAAATTAGCATATGTTCGTCTCTTGAAACAACACAAAAGTGTCTTTGCTTGGAACTATGATGAAATTAAGACTTACGACACTTCTATCATCCAATATACTATCCCAATGATAAACGATGAAAAACTTGTCCAGCAAAAGCTGAGAAAGATCCATCCTAATCTAAAAAACCAGATCAAATCTGAGCTCAATAAATTATTGAAAGCCAAAATCATTTTTCTTGTTTGACATTCTAAATGGGTTTCCAATATGGCTCCTGTTAGAAAGAAAAATGGATACATTAGAATTTGCATTGACTTTCGAAATCTTAACAAAGCCTGTCAAAAGGATAATTTTCCTTTGCTTCCTATGGAGCAAATATTACAAGCAGTTGCAGGATCATAATTAATGTCCTTTTTAGATGGTTTCTCTGACTATAACAAAGTTTTGGTCCATCCCGATGATCAATTAAAGACCACGTTCATAACCAAATGGGGTACTTATGCATATCATAAGATGCCTTTCAGTCTGATCAACGCTGGTGCCACGTTTCATAGGGCCATGGACATCACATTTAAGGGATTAGTAAACAAATTAGTATTAATCTACTTGGATGATATAACTGTATATTCCAAGAAGTGAGGCAATCATCTTAGAGATTTAAAACAAATCTTCCAACATTGCCAAAGGTATGGAATTTCACTTAACCCAAAAAGTCCTTTTTTTTCATTAAGTGAAGGAAAACTTCTTGGATTCATAGTGTCAAAATCTGGAATCCATATTGATCCTGACATAATCAAGGAGATTTCTGAAATACCCCTACCTCACAACAAGAAAACTATGCAATCCTTCCTTGGCCAGATTAATTTTGTAAAGAGATTTGTTCCAGATTTTTCAAGAATCCCATCTCCTTTACAAGCAATGATTAAAAAGAACTCAATCTTCAAATGGGGCCAAGATGAATACGAATCATTCAATCTGATTAAACAAACGATTGTTAATGCTCCATCTTTAGCAACTCCAAATTTTTCTGATCCTTTCATTTTATATACATTTTCCTCTGACAGATCATATGCTGCGATACTCACTCAAGCAAATCAAGACAAGGCAGAAGTCTCAATTGCCTTTTTCAGTTCAAACCTACAAGGGGCTGAATTAAATTATTAAGACGTCGAGAAAAAAACTTATGATGTTTTCAAACTGATAAAGTATTTCAAACCCTTTCTGCTTAAAATCCATACAAAAATCATAGTACCGTTTCCAGTGGTAAGAAATCTCTTAGTACAGAAAGATGTGGGTGAGAAAAGAGCCAATTGGGTTACTACCTTACAAGAATACGATGTAGAAATCAAACCAACAAGTATTGTAAAAGGTTAAGGCTTTTGTAAAATGCTGGTTGGAGCATCGCTAATTTCCAAAATACCATTTGCGGAGATACAAATGTACGAGGTAAGCCTAAATGATGCTAAATAATTATACGCTAATATCATATTTTATCTAAAGAACGGATATGCTCCTTCCAACCTCGATTATACGAAGAAAAGATCCCTAAGGTTGAAGGCTAAAAAATATCAATTCATAAACAATGTACTTTTTAGGATGAATTATGATTCTGTTCTCCTTAGATGTCTTGAGAAATCTGAAGCTGAAAAGGTGTTGCAGGAACTCTGCAATGGACCAGCAGGTGGACATTATGCTGGAGATGCTATTGCACATAAAATCTTGCGCGCAGGCTACTATTGGCCTGCATTATTCAAAGATGCACACAACTACGTAAGGAAATGTCAAGTTTGTCAAACTGCTGCTGGGAGACAAAAGAAACCATTGTTGCCTTTGCAATCAGTCAACATTGAACATCCTTTTGATAAATGGGGATTGGATAGAATAGGTGAGATCGTTCCTCACTCTTCTAAACAACATAGGTATATCCTTACAGCTACAAATTATTTTACTAAATGGGTAGAAGCAGTTCCTCTCAAGAAAACTAATGCCGAACACATCATTGATTTCATAGATTAGTTCATAATCACCAGGTTTGGTTTACCTTTTGCTTTAATGTTTGATAATGCAGCGTATTTTTCTGGCAATGCTATGACTGAATTTGCACTCAAAAGAGGTTTTAAGCTTAAATACTCTGCCAATTATTACTCACAGGGGAATGGATTAGTTGAATCAACGAATAAAAACTCAATCAGAATCATTAAGCGAACCATTGATCAAACTCATAAAAATTGGCACAAATCCTTAATATATGTTCTATGGGCAGACTGAATAATGCAGAAAGCCTCCATTGACACTTCTCCCTTTAATTTAGTTTATGGTAAAGAAGTGGTCCTTCCAACTCATCTAGCGATTCCCTCTTTGACATTAGTTCAATACATTGACGAAACATCAACTTCTTCCTTACAACTAAGGCAACTGGAAATCCTTAAGCGAGAAGAGCAACGTGAATAGGCTAAAATAACTCATGCTCATCACCAAGCATTAGTGAAAGCTTCTTTTGATTCAAACATGATATCCACAAAGGAGTTTCAGATTGGAGATCTAGTTTTAAAATGGGACAAGGCTCATGAGGAAAAGGGAAAACATATGAAATTTCAACGAATGTGGCTTGGCCCTTTCCAAATTGCAGAAATCATAGGCCCATCTACTTTTATGTTACAAGATTTAACAAGAAAAAGAGAATCTTTGCCTGTTAACGAGCAAATCCTCAAAAAATACTTTCCATAGGAGATCATTCTTCTATTTTTGTAGATTAGTTTTTTTTCCTTTATTTTGATAATAAAACTTGTTGTTAATGGTTACATTTGGAATTCACGAAAAAGGCAAGTATTTTTTTTAGATTTTGTTTTTCGCTTGTATAAATAGAAATGATTTAGAAAATTGGTCATTATTATTCAAAGATACAATCAAAGGCTATAAACCAGAATATGGTACTAGTTTCAACCTTGTAAATTTTGATAAAAAGTGACCTTTAGTGGGAATTTGTTTTATATTAGTCAAATGAAAGGTATCAATTACAAAACAAAGATTATTTGTAGAAAATCTCTTTCCAAAAACTCTACCATTATCGTTCAGAGCTATTCTTAAGGAAACAATGACTTCCTCCCCACTTAGGAAATTCCGAGCTTCAAGGAATAATCCAGCAATACACTTTAAACTTAAAGAATAAGAGGTCTCATCACGAGCCGACTTATCATGATCATAGATATTATAGCTTGCTGACTTTGCCAAAACTGCATACCATAATAGGGCAATGACTCAAGATTGTTGCAATCAAAAGACAAGGGGTCTCATCACGAGCCAACTTGTTCAGCAAAGTTATAAATCAAGTGAATGGCACTGTCATAATTTGTCTACCAAACCAAGGCATTATTCTTTAAGGATTAAAAGAAAATAAAATTAATAAGTGTGGATATGGATTTCTCTTTGAAAATCGTATATTTCTCCAAGTAGGATACAAGATCATTGCTAGGTAACAGGTAACCCTGTCGAGGCTATAAATGCCTGCTGGCAGTAGAGGCTATACCTACGAAAAATGAGCATATTTAAAACTAATTTACAGAGAAGCCTTTATTTTTATCTTTACGAACCAAGTAGTGACTGATGTAGATATAATGACTAGCTCTAGGAAGTAAATAACCAAAGTTAACATAGAAGAAGAAAACTATCATAGACAACTAAAAGCATGATGTACTTTATCTTTCTATAATAAAGTTTGCTTTTCTAGAAAAATCTCTGTTTTCGAAGTTTAGAAAATTCAAAAGAAAAGCATAGATAATTGGTTCTTCCAAGTGAATCGCAAATTGTTGTGACCAGAAACAACCCCCCTTCTTATTTAGTTTTATCACTAATACTAAATAAGTGGGGACCCTTATTCAAAAAATTAAAAAAATTAATTAGCGCTTGTATTTCCTTTTTCAATAAAACTTACTATCATAAACTTAGGAGAATACCCTAAAAATCTAAAAAGACTTGAGTTTTATGATAAGTTTGAATAAATCCACCTTCAATAAAGAACGTCGCATTGCAAAAAAGGTAATGGATGCCTTCCTATAAGCAGAATCCTAAGACTGCGAAATCACGATGCGAAATCACGCATTAAAAGATACTCATTGCATTGCATGCCTCAAATATCACTTAAAGCTAAAATGCCTCAAACTTCCGATATGCGATGGCACATCTCGCAAATTGCATTTCGCAAAAAATGCATTATAGCAGATGATTTCCAGACGCAATAGAGTAGCGATATTGCGATTTTCTGATATTGTGATCTGCGATATTGCGAAGCAAATCGCAAAATCACCTTATCAAAGACCTACAGGGCTCGTTGTTCGAAAAAGCTGTTTCCATAAACCGATGCCCAGTTATGCGTGTTAAGGTTAATTAATGAGTTAGTTGGCAATCATTAATGAAGTATGGTTTTGATCTGATCGAAGAGCCATTTCACGTAAGGTGATGTATTTTATATGTTTTTCGCATTTAAAGCTTTCTCGTCACCTTTGAAGTGGTAGACGACCATCTAGTAGATGGAAAATCTACCGATGTTGAGACTTGGATTTCTAACGAAGGAGGTTCGATAGAAGTGCGCATAGAAACCTCTCAAAGGTTTTCCTGCGAGGAACTTAAGGATGACAACAAGTAATGGATATGGACTGTGTATTCTGCCATATCAACATCGAGGGGACGGATCATGATGGTGGGACTAGAGTCCCGCTTTTTTGGTGTACTAGTGGTACCAGAATCCATAGGTAGAGGAGTAGATGATCCACTAAGAGTGGCCTTGTACATGCAAAGCGCTTGAAGGCAATCGCGAAATTCGTCGAGATGAGGGCAACAATGGGAATAATGACATAATGATTACACAAGGCACAAGGGTGATTTGTGCGTAATGCTTTGAGTTCTTGGCTGGTCTCGGTAAGGTAACTTGGACCTCAGGGATCTTTGACTCAGGGAACATTTCATGAACCAAAGGTTTGAGACGAGGAAGATCTCGACAATTATTGATGGCATGCCTAACTACCTCACACAAAACACATGAAGGTGTTGGCTTTGGATGTTTGGGAGCTAGAGGTGCTTGGGGAGCCTTTTCCTTAGGTTCCTTCTTCTTGGCTTTTCACCCGTGTTTGGATGTTGTCCTAATAGGATTGGGTTCCTATTGAGGTTGCGGTGGAATTGGAGCAGTGACAGGGGTCGTAGGGACCAGCTGATCCGAGGTCAAAGCATGATATGGTATGAGCTAACTAGGCAGAGTGTTCGATGGGGGATTAATGTACCACACTGGGATCCCCAAAGTCATATTAGGGAGAATCAACGAAGCCATCATAGGGACATAAAATATTCCAAGAGGAGGAAACAAGAAAGGTATTTGTCCTGTAGGGTAATGTCCTAGCGGAAGAACTCTTGGATGGTTGAGAACCAGAGGAATGGTTCTTGCTGGGAACAAAGGGGAGGCACCCACAAAAGGAGGATGTCTTGGGGGGGTGAATCTCGATGGCTTGGATGAGATAGTAACAATGGGGTGCTGAGGAGTTGGCTGTTGATCAGATGTATCCGACTACTTTTGAGCAGCCCGTGGCAATGGTAACATACAAACACTCAAAGAGCTAGACTCAGAGATAGGAGGGGGAGGACCGAGGAAAGAACCTAATAATGAGGAATATTTGTATACTCCAGGTGAAACATCATATGATCTAGTCTGAACACGATCCATTGATTATCTGCATATCAAGGATATTCACTATATTGTTACTCTGGGTTGTTCATATGTGTGGAGACTTTTTTCCTAAAGGCTTATTTGTTTTAACTTTGTCAGTTGAAAAAAGTTGGTTTAATTGTGTTTGCTGAAAATCTATTTCTTTGAGGTAAATCCCTATTGTTTGTTGATTCTGCAGGATAAAGCAAGAATAGCTAAATGGATTGATAATTAGTTAACTGGTTAATGTTTGGTTAAATGTCATCTCTCTTTACGTTATCTTTCTCTTTTTGAGGCAAAGACTCATCGAATGTATGTAGTTTCTTTGTTCTAGGTGAGTGTACATGTGGTGCTGAATGTCCATACTGGCATGAGATGCCTATAATAAGGGAGATTTCTCAATAGAATATAAAATATTGACATTATGGGCAAGTATTATTATCTAAATATTCTTGATTCAGTTGATTCTTTTGTGAGTTGAAGTTATTGTCTAATATATTTTGAGGTGCAATCCATAATCATTTTTTGAAGTGTCATATAACTTCCATATACAAAATTCTACATGTTTGGGTGCTGGACCAGTGTTACTAGACTCTTTTGAGTCAAGCCAACTTGAAAGTCTGTCTATGCAATGTGAGGAAACTGAATTGAATCAACACTTCCTTTTCTGGTTCAGCCCCGAGTCATGCTCACTATTATGATTTGTGATTATGACTTAGTCTTGCAAGTTAAACACAAATCACATTGAATCAGTAAGTCCAACTTGGTTATGATTAGTATGTCTATAAGATACAGAGAAAAATGAATGCTCATTTTAGCTTTTCTTAACCAATGTTAAAGTAGAAAATGAACAAGTTTGTTAACTTCAGTGCAATTCCATACCTAACTCTAAAAAAGTCATGACATTTGGTCATTTTGAGCCTACATGGAGGTGAGGCCGACCTTGAAAATTTAGATAAGAGTGGGCATAAATCCAAATATACAGTTCTTATTATCCAAATTTGATGATATTTGGGTCAATTTTGGTCCTCTTGCCAAAAGTGGAATTTGGCCTTAGTTTCCAATTTTAACAAAACTATTTGAAACTAAGAATCTAATGTGGGAGTTTGTTTGGGCACCATCGATTCCATATCACTTATTTGGGTAATTTTGCTTCTATTTAGGGCATGGGAATTAGAAAGTTATTGAGCTAAAGATTTATTGGAAAATGATGGTTGTAGTTAACATCAAAGAGTGTTATTGGGATGTGATAGACAAGTTGATAAACTGCCTCTAGTGTATCTAACATACATAAATAAAAGGTTTTAGTCAAGCCTTCCCTGTGGTCAATTCTTGATGCTTCTAAGTGTTTGTTAAGTTATGAAATCCTATTTTTTTCCTTGTTGCATGAGTCTTCAGTCAGGAGTATCTGTAGAGTCTAGGCCATATTTTCAAGAATAGACTCAAAATGGAATTTTCATGTGGCATCATATGGATGTTTTTCATGCCCTTTTATTATTGATCCATTTTCTTCAATTAAACCCTATATGATTAGGTTGCTATAATTATATGGTGTTCTCAATTCCAAGGCACTTGAAAGGCATATTTATCATTTAAGTGGTGTTTTTTGGTTCTAGACAGACATTGTAAATCAGATATGTACAAGTTCTGAGAGGGTAGTGTCATGAAAGGAACATCATGTTCTGTTGGAATTATTTTGAAAGGATATAACAAACTTCAAAAGAAGCGTGAACAAATATATGCATTCTTATGTATTGGTAGTTACTCATTACATCATTCTGTTCTGCTTGTTAATTGTTAAACTATACTCTTTTTGCAATGTTGGAGCATGAATATTTTGTGAGGATGAAAAAAATGGGGCCTTTTCTTTACCGTGATTCAACAAATTTCATTAAATCCTTAAATTATTGTTAATATAGATAAATTCCTTCTTGAATCTAATGGTTTTTTTTATGATTTATCTCTGAGCAGAGTAAATGATCCAGTTACGACAAGGTTGTAAGAATAACTTTGACGTATATCACATGTAGACAGACCTTTGTCGACGCGTTTCGAACCAACCAGTGTGGTTCATCGTCAGGACAAGTTAAAGACACAGATCCAGCTTTGCATGTTAAATAGTCTGAGCAGAGCCTCCAACAGTTATCTTGACCAACGACTAATTTTGACTTTGGGACCAGAGTCAAAAAGTCAATTTTTATAATTTAATTATATTCGGTGACCATACCTTTAAAATATATATAAAAATTATAATAAATATGGTTAATATTAGTTAAAAAGGTATTATTAAATAATAAAAAAATACTAGTTATTTAGATATTTACAGATATAATGAAGACCTTTCTTTTTAAAAAGTTTAGTTAGTTAGAAAAAAAATAAAAAAAATTATATTATATATTATATATAATATATATATATATATTATTTATATAGTATATTTATATATTATAAATAAAATAATAATAATACACAATAAAATCATTTAAAAAAAATAAAAAATTAAAAAAAATAACAAAAAACAAAAAACAATAATAAAGAATAAATAAATAAATAAAAATATAATTATAAAATAAAAATAAAAAAAATACACAAAAATAATTAAATATATATATATATTTATATATTATAATATATATATATAATATTAAAATAATAATAATACAGATATATATATATAAGTTACTAAAAAAAAAGAAAAAGAAAAGAAAAAAGGGGGATAGGAAAAAAAAATAATTTAAAAAACACAGAGCAAGAGGGAAAACCCTAGGAGGAAGGGAAGGCTCCAGGGGGAATTCGAAGTAGAAAGGATTAAAAGGGGGGGGGAGAGGAGAAAAAAAGAAGATTAAGACAAAAGGGCCGGGATCCAACAACTACTGATCTTCCAGTCATCATCTCTATTGAGATTGTTAGGCCTTCTTTCAATCTTAATAGATTCCCTGAATTTTCGATGATGGAATTGAGCAACCTTGGCCTCCTCTATACAAACATGATGATTGGTCTTTCCCACATGCTCTACTAATGCTGAAGACTTGGTTCTCCCATGTCTTAGGTCAGTTGCATGTTCGGTGATCCTCTGATGGATGGAGCGCCCTGTTTCCCCAATATAGGGGTCCCACAAGAACAAGGGATCAAGTAGACACCTTTCATGTCCTTAGGGTCAACGCGATCCTTCACCGATCGGAGGGATTTACTCATGAAGATGAGAGTATAAAGGCTATATATGTGGGCAGGCTTGACTCAAGGGTTACTGTTAATAAGTATTCTTCTCGAAGATGTACGAAAAGGAACCATTTGAGATCACATATGACAAACAATCCTAACAATATAAATTACTGTTAAATAGTGTAGATATGCAACAAATGATAGAAACAAAACCTGTCAAAGCCCTGATCTATGCCACAAACATAGTTAAACAACAAAATGGAATAGTAAAATAAGTACAAAGAACTCCAATAATCCAATGGAAACCAGATATATAAAGAATATATTTTATTAAACAACACCTGTGAAGGGAACAAATAATGTTACCAGTCCCCCTCTATGGGATGGGTTCTTGGCTATCCTCAATGTCTTTAGCTTTTGTAGAGTCTCTCTCCTCTATAATGTGTAAAACCAAGCAAACAAAATGTTTGAGCTCAATGAGAACTCAAATGAAAAAGAAGATGGTGTGCAACAATGATAGTAATCAGAGCCGCAATAGTGAGTGCAACCATGAAAATAATCGAAAGTGAAGAATGAATGGAAAACCCTTCTATTTATAACAAAATATTAGGTTATCCTCGAATAATGAGCAATAATAAAATATTATTGACCCCATTTTAGAATTAACCATTTGGAATATTTTATTTTATTTGGTTTGGAGGGAAAAAATATTTAAAGTTTTATTTAGAAATAATAAATAAATAAATGAATTTATCATATCAAGAAATATGGTTAAGGAATAATAAACAAATAATGATTTATTTAATTATTCCTAAGGGATTTGATCAAACATGACAAAGAATATTAACTAATTAGTGATTAATTAATTATTCCTAGAGAAAATAAGATAATTAATGATTTATCTATTTATTTCTCATAGTTGGGTCAAATGTGACAAGGAATATTAATTAAACAATGTTTTAATTAATTATTCCTAGAAGATAATTAAATAGATAATGATTTATTTAATTATTCTTCATGGGCTTAATTATAAATGAATTAACAAATGTGATTTAATAAGTAATTTCTCACAGTGAAAGCAATTTTACTATGGTAAAATTGGCTCTACATGGTGTACTTCGATCCATCTAGTACATTATAGCTAGATGATAATTATTTTGTGATAATAGATTGGACCCCAATGTATGAGTGTTAGGAGAAAAACGTATGATCGAAGTACATTGTAAGGACACAATAACCAAACAACGAAGTGGAGTCCGAGAGAGAGAGAGAGAGACCAATGGAGCTAAAGCGAAAGAGGATGAAAAAAGAAAGGTATTTGTCCTACAGGGTAATGTCCCAGCGAAACATCTCTTAGATGGTTGAGACCTGGAGGGAACAAAGGGGAGGCACCCACAAAAGGAGGAGGTCCTAGGGAGATGGATCCTGATGGCTTGGTTGAGATAGTAACAACAGGGTGCTGAGGAGTTGAATGTTGATTAGATGCACCTGATTGCTTTTGAATAACCCATGACACTTGTAGCATGCAAACACTCAAAGATATAGGCTTAAATATAGGAGGGGGAGGACCGGGGAAAGCACCTAATAATGAGGAATATTTCTAGACACCATTGTGCCTGGAGTCCCTGTTACTTTCATTTATACCAATAATTATGATCTATTTGCTTCCGAATCCAATAAGATCAAGGATTGGGGGTTCCAGTAGATCACCAATCCCCCTGTTGAGCCCTATGATTCCACCTCCACTTTATTATACCTTCTCCCTAATCTCCTACTTAACTCCTTTATTTTCTCTACATAGCACTTTGAATCTTGCAAAAAAAATATCAAGTTGTTCCATTTGATTATTTTGTATTAGCAGACGTTGTTTCTTAAAGCTACTACTACCTCTTATATTTCGTGATAAAGTTTTCATGATTTCAATGTAGTTTAGAGTGGGCAATCATAATGCTCTCGTTTTACTTGAATTTATTAGCATAACTCCCAACTCCTTGAGGGTGGCGCTGTTCGACTTCCTCCCTCTTTTATGATGGCTCTTCTATGGCACCAAAAATTTCTGAGATCCCATTACTTTCATTCCTAACTCATCTTTTTCTGGATGTAGTTTTTCTGCCCCCTTAATCTTGTTTCTTCTCTCATCATGTATAGATATTGGATTCTATCTATTTGATCCACATTGGTTGCTTCCATCCCCTGTTTTCCTGCCTGTTTCGCCAAATCCTGGATATTAATTCTCTCCTGCTCAATTATCTCCTGCAATTCTAGATAATATGTTCCTACTTCACTTGGGGTCATTTCCATATCTCCATAAAAACATTTGGGTAGATCTGGGATATCCCATTGCTATTCAAATGCCTCGTTCACTTGTAGCCTTTCTTCCTCTCTTCCTTCTCTTATTTCCTCACTTTCCTCTTTTTCCCCTCCTTATTCCTCTGTGTTTTACTTGGCTAGGACTTCAAAGCTGTTTCTCTAAGCTTTTCTTTCCCCTTGATTTTTTTGTTGTTGTCTTCTATTAGGTCTTCCCCTCGGAGTGGGTCTAACAAAACCCTCTGCATCCTTTTAGTTTGTCTCTTTATTTTGTTCCTCCATTTTTCTTAAAGGGAATTCCCTTATCAAGTGTCCATGTTCATGACATATTTTGTATTTTAAAGGGATATATTCATAGTCCATTGGTTGTAACCAAAATTCATCTTGGAACTCTAGTTTGAATGCTTCAGGCAATGCCCCAGAGACATCCATTTCAACACAGATTTTTGCATACACTATGTATCTTCCTTGTAAATTTTCTTTTGATATTTTAATTAATTTTTTGAGAGAATATCCTATCATATTTAGAGTTGTAGGGCCAATAGTCTAGGGGAAGGGAATACAACCTGATGCAAACTGGGATGCATGTAAAGGATTCTTTCTCTGGGTGAAATTCTCCATCCATGGCCTCATGCATAAACCATTTAATGCAAAAAAATAAGGACCACCATCAAAGATTCGGTCTCTATCTTCCATATTGGAAAACACCACTATAAAAAATCCTTTAGACCCTAGATGTAACTGTATTTCTCCTCACGGTTTCCAATGATATTTAGTCCAATCACACAAATCTTTTTCTGTGGGCCAAAGACCCATAAAATTGTATATGACAGCATATGACCTCATGCGTTCCTTGAATGCCTGGGTCTCGGGATCAATGATCAATGTCGTTGGGATCACCATTGTTTTTGGCTTACATGACCCTGTGGAACCTTTCGACTTCTGATGTTGCTGCTAGTACGCTTGCTTTCCTGTTGGGTCCTTGTCATCATTTATTCTCTGTCCTTTCCTACCTACTTCTACCAGACCTTGGACATTCTTTGACAAAAAATATGCATATGCATTGAAGTCCATCCTAAGCCCCTTTCCTTTGTCCATTACCACATTCATATAGAAGGGATCCCCGCTCCCTCCTCTAAAATCCATCCATGTAAAACCATAACTACTCCTACACAGAAACCCTTTTTTAACCCTCTTGAAAATACTGTATGAAATTTATTCCCAATATCATGTCTTATCAATACCACATGCATATCATAATTCTTTTAATTAATGAGTTTAATTAAAAGGCAAAAGAGAACATAACTAGTTTGGAGATAAATCCCAACCTTGATTTGTGAATACTATTAAAACCATATTAGAATTTTTAGAGGAGGACATAGGGTAAATCCCTACCATTTTCTTAATAATTATTGATAATTAAATTAAAATTAGCAAATCTTTATTCCAAAATAAACATGTCTATGGGCATAATTAAAAAACATTATAAAATTAAAATAAAATAAAATATGTATAAAATATTTTGATTGTGAAATGAGTTATGGTTTTTGGGGATATGGTATTTATAAGTCGTGTTATTATAGCAAAGATACAACATACATAATGGATATAATATATGCATTAGATGTTAGATGTTAGACATTCGATGTTAGATATATATATATTTTTTTTCTATTTTTATATTGTAAATTTGTTTTCATTAATACAATTAAGAGAAATTTTTTAGAGAAATGCTTATGTAACCATATGTAAATTTAATTAATAATCACATAAAATTTTAATACTTACAACATAACAAGATTCTTAGATCCATCTTAACTTCGGATCTACAAGCGCCAAGAGGGACCAAATCTATTTTTAAACTAAAAGAGGTTTATATCTCAAGAGATCCCTCCAGGGGCTTGGTAGATCCAGAGACTCTAGATCTACGCTTGTTTTATTATTAATTTTTTATTATATTTTATTTGTTGTTTTTAGTTTTATGTAATTTGACCAATTCGAAATGTTTTATTGATAACCATCATCATCATTATTATTATTTTATTTTGACTGAGTCAAAATGTTTATAGGACATTACAACATCTTGTTATATTATAAATATTGAATTTTTATGTGATTATTACAAAATTATTATTTTAATTGATATGATAAAATGCATGTTAATTTATAACTACTATTTACTATTTATATGTTATACATTTTAATGTGATATGTATATTATGATTTTCTTTTATCTACAAGTTTGTTCGTAATTTTATTAATAAAAAAAATTACAATTTAAAAAAATTGAATTTAAAAAATATATCTAATGCCTACACATCTACAATAATACTTACACCAACCTAGATCCATCTTAAAGCAAGATCTATCAAGCAAGCATCTAGAGGGATCAAACCTCTCAAGGTGCAAACCTCCTTTTTGAGTGCAAAACTTGAGGAAAGGTTTGCAGCTCAAGAAATTTTATCCCTCTCAGCCCTTGATAGATTGAGGGTTAAGATGGATCTAGGTTGGTTTCAATGGGGTGTGCAGTCATAAAACATTTTATTGAACATATAGTTATTTTGATCATTTTAAATATGCTAAATATGTCTAATATTAATTTGGTCAATTTAACTTTAAATTTTCGAGACACTGTTAATAACTTAATGATGAAAATGATGATGTGAATAATAAAAATATAACATATTACCATGTGGGTTTCACTCAATGAACCTTTGACATATTGCGTGCATTCATGTCATATTAAACAATACCCTTAATTTGACTACATATTGGAAAATGCCTCTAAAATTCATATTATTTACCCCCTACCAATATAAACTCAATACACCTTCCCAATTTAAAAACCCCTACTTTCACTAGATATTGTAGGTATCCATTTTTTTGTTAACATTTTTTATACCCCTTTATATTTTTTCATTAACTTTGGACTCCATTTTTTATACCTGCTAATATAAAAACCCTCTCCCCCCTATATATACCCCAATATATTATGTAATTTTTTCCTCAATAAATATCCCCCAATATGAACCCCAATATATTATGTAATTTTTTCCTCAATAAATATCCCCCAATATGAACCCACGTGGTATGGTATTGCTCCCCAAGTGAAGCCCTCCTGCAAATTATAAACAATCTTCATTGCGATAAACTATTTTCTTCTACTATTCTTATTGTCACAGCTATTGATTATCTTCTATTACGGTGTTTGAATGCAAATTGATTAAAAATGTTGAATGATGGAAAATGGAAATAATAAGAATGTAGCCAATTACAAATAGTTCACAATTTTAAGAAGAATACATTTAAGGTAAGTGAACATTTTATTTAGGATTAAAATTCAAGTATTTTATTTATAATTGAATTATTGTAATAGAGAAGTCAATCCACATTATGAACAATGTTTATGTGTGTACATTGAGAGAGTGTTTGTATATTTTGGGGGTGAGATAGATATGTAGATGGAGCACAGAGAGAGGGAAGAAGGGAGAAGAAAAAACATGGAGAGAGGAAGAGATATATATATGGAGAGAGAAGTGATAAAGAGAGAAAGAAGGGGAAGAGAGGGAGAGGGAGTGGAAAAGGGAGGGAGGGAGTGAGAGAGAGAGATAGATAGTTATGGAGAGAGTGTGTATTTTTGGGGGGTGAGATACAGAGATAAAGAAATAGAGAAAATGGGTGATAGAGATATAGATGGAGGGGAAAAATATGTGCTTAAACTAAAATCAATGCACATTATTAATCTAATTACCTTGAAATTAATGTACATCATACATCTAGTTGCATCAAATCGAAATCTACATTGAAACCAATGCATCTAGTGCAAACAATCAAAGAGGATTAGAATTCAACATCTACACTAAAATCAATGCATCTAGTGCAAAAAATCAAATAGGATTAGAAATAAATATATACATTGAAACCAATGCATCTAGTGCAAGCAATCAGATAGGAGTAGAAATCAACATCTACAATGAAATCAATACATCTAGTGTAAGGTATTAAATAGGATTAGAATTTGACATCTACACTAAAATCAATGCATCTAGTGCAAGTGATCATATATGATTATAAATCAATATCTACATTAAAACCAATGCATCCAGTGCAAGAAATCAAATAGGAGTAGAAATCCACATCTACATTGAAATCAATGCATCTAGTATAAGGTATTTTATAGGATTAGAAATCGATATCTACACTAAAATAAATGCATCTAGTGCAAGCGATCAAATAAGATTAGAAATCAATATCTGCATTGAAACCAATGATATCTAGTGCAAGCAATCAAACATGAGTATAAATCAACATCTACACTGAATCAATGCATCTGGTGTAAGGTATTAAATAGGATTAGAAATTGACTTCTATACTGAAATCAATGAATCTAGGGAAAGCAACCAAATAGGATTAGAAATCAACAACTACACTAAAATCAATGCATCTATTTTTAGTGAAAAACCAAAATATTCATGACTTTCTAGATCTAACTTCTATGTCTATATTTTTCTCAGTGTGTCTCTTTCTTCTTCCTTCTCTCTCCACCAATTCTGTGTCTATCTCCCTCCCTCTCTCCTTCTCTCCCACCCCATCTCTCTCCCCCATCTCTCTCTCTCCACCTCTCCCTCCCTTTCTCTATCTTTATCTTCTTCCCTATCCCCTCTTGCCATCTATATTTATAGCTTCCTCCATTTCTCCTTATTTGTCTCTTTATATCATCCCCATAAACACATATTACGCTCTCTTTCTCTCTCTCTCTCCCTCCCTTTATTTGTCTCTCTCTTCTTCCCTCTTGCCCCCTCCATCTATATCTCTATCTCCCTTTGTCTCTCCTTATTTATCTCTCTATATAAGCCTGCATACACACTCTCTCTCCATATATATCTATTTATATATC
>APFE031264789.1:1383-76453 GCA_000404065.3 Pinus taeda | reverse complement strand
ATCTATATCTCTATCTCAGACCCCAAACAGACACACACTCTCTCCATATCTATTTATCTATCTCTCTTTCTTCCTCTCCCTCTCTCCCTCCCTCCCTATTCCTCCCTCCCTCTCTCTTTCTCTCTTTACATATCTATCTCTCTTCCTCCCTCCCTCTCTTTGCCTCTCTCTTCTACCCTCTCCCCCCCCTCCATATATATCTCTATCTTCCCTTGTCTCTCCTTCTAACCCCAAAACGATACACTCTCTCTCCATATGTATCTATCTATCTCTCCCTCCCTCTTTCTCTCCCTCTCTCTCTTCCCCTCCTCCTCTCTCTCTCTCTCTCTCTCTCTCTCTCTCTCTCTCTTCCCCTCCTCTCTCTCTCTCTCTCTCATCATCTCACCATATCTCCCTTGTTACTCCCTCTCCCTCTCCACCTTTCTCTCTCTATTTCTTTCTTCCCCTTCCAAATCCATTTCTCTCTTTCTTTTCTCTCTCTTCCTTACTCTCTCCCCTTTTCTCTCCTACCTCCCTCTGTCTCTATCCCCCATCACACATACTCTCTCTCTCCACCCTCCAACTTTGTCACTATATCCCTCTCCTTCTCACTCTCCCCATCTCTCCCCCTTCCATATCTATGTTTCCATGTCTCTCTCTTCCACTTCTTTCCCTATCTTTATACTCTCCTTTTCTTTCCCTTCCCTCATCTCTTCTCTCCCTCATTCCATCTTCATCTCTCCGTTATCATTCCATCTCTCTCTGCACCTCTCTCTCTCAATGTCTTTATTCTTCCCTCCCTCTCTTTTCCTTTCCAAATCCATCCCTCTTCCCCTCTCTCTCCTCTCTCTCAAGTCCCCTCTCTCTTCCTTCCTCTATCTCCCTTTCTCTCCCGCCTCCCTCTGTCTCCCCCCCCATCAGGTATACTCTCCCTCTCCACCCTCCAACTCTATCACTATCTCCCTCTCTCTCCCCTTATATTTCTCCCCCTCTCTCCCCCTCCATATCTATGTCTCCCTTTCTTTCTCGTCCCTTTCTTTCCCTATCTCTATCCTCTCCTTTTCTCTCCCTTCCCTTGTCTCCTCTCTCCCTCATTCCATCTTCATCTCCTCCTTATCACTCCATCTCTCTCTCCACCTCTATCTCTCAATTTATTTCTTCTTCCCTCCCTCTCTTTCCCCCTGCAAATCCATCTCTCTCTCCCTTCGTCTCTCCTCCCTCCTATCTTTCTTTCGTCCTCTCTCTCCCTATATCTCCCACCTCTATCTCTCTCCCCCCCACTCTATTCTCCCTCCATCTCACACACACACGCTTTCTCTCTCTCTTAAATATGATCCCGTTGTATTGTATTTAAGAAAATATATAAATTAAAAAAAAATATAATTGGTTGTAAAATACTAAACCTATATTTTGGATCAATCATGTCAAATAAAATACAATAATAAAAAACTTGAAAGAATCATGCACTATCTTTCCTCTATCACTGTTAGTCACTTTGTTTTATCTCTTTACTTGGATCCTTGGTTAAAATGCATCTATCCTCAATTTAATATTTATGGGAACATTATTAGTACTTGTGAGAATGGAGGGTTTAAACATACCTCAAAAGTAATTATAACATTGTTTTCTTTTAGATTTAATTAAAAAATGTTATAAAATTAAATTAATATAAAGTATTTGTAAAATATTTTGATTTTGAAATAGGTTATGGTTTTTGGGCACGTGGTATTGATAAGCCATGGTATCGATCCATGCTATTCTAACAGAATAATTAAAATCCTAGATCCATAACATAATAATCAAAAGCGTAGATGGCCCATGGTATTGATAAACCATGGTATTAGTCATGGTATTATGATTTTCTTCCCTCCTCTCCCTCTCTCTATTTTTATTTTTTGGGTATTGGCCCATGTTATTGTAAAAATACCTATTTAAAAGTTAATAATATCCATGGTAAATATTCATGAGTAAAAATCTTGTTATATTGTAAATTTAAAGATGGAATTATGCAATCATTATTTATATGCTATATATTTTAATGTGATATGTATATTATACTTTCTCTTATCTAAAAAATTGTTCCCAATTTTATTAATAAAAAACAAAGTTACAATAAAAAAAATTGAATTTACAAAATATATCACATCTAATGCTCACCCATCCACCCTAAACTGGTTGTAGAGCCTCAGAGAAAATATAAAAATGTAACAAGATTCTTAACCATAAATTTTCACCCTTACTTTATCATGGATATTATTAACTTCTCAATAGGCTTTGTTACAATATCATGGGCCAATACCATGGCTTTTCAATACCAAATGTCAAAAAACCATAACTAATTTCAAAACCCAAATGTTTTATAAATATTTTATTTTAATCAATTTTAAAACATTTTTAAAGTTAAATATGAAAGCAAAAAGTATGGGGGAGATATTGTAGTGGTGTAAATGTTTGTAAACATTTACATGTGGGCCCAATTAAAAAAGAATAAAAGGGTAAAAGTAATATACAACTAGTTGTAGTGTTTGTAGAAGAGTGTAAACATTTAAATATTGGATAAATTAATAATAAAAAGTTTAAAGTAATAAAAATAATAAAATCCAATTTGCTATATTGTAAGTTTATATTTTTTAATATAGTAACTAACAATTTTTTGGATAAAATAAAGTGATAATATACATATCACATTAAAATATATAACATATGTTAGAATTAATGGAGATTAGGTAATTTACGCAGTTATGATTGTGCTTTTCTTGGACATTCACTTCCTATCATCGAGGGATTTGATTTACTATCCCTAAGTAAGTGTATCTATTTATTATGGGAGTTTAATGTGAAGCCTAAGCAATGTATTTTCTTGTAGGAGCTCCTGGTGATCCGCACCTGTGAGCTCCTCTAGCGTTGTTTGCCAATTCATGTCTTCCATGTGCAACTGTTGACATGGTATCAGAGCTACAGGAAGGAGAAGCCTGTACGCTAAGTTGAGGAACGTGACATCATCATGGGGAGCTGAAGAGTAATCGCGCTGATACTCTTGGAGACTACGCTTATTTTCAATTTGCTGTATCATCACAATATTTTGGTGTACCTCAGCGACTAGTCGTGGATCCGAGGTAAATAGCTACGACAATTGTGCTAGCTACATTTTTTTTTAAAGGCTGCGTGTACCTAGAAGCTGTGTGGAAAATTATGGACTCCGTTTTCTTTTGAGGAGGCTGCCTCTAGAAGGGGGAGATCGCCTCAACCTTGCCACGCGAGGAGCCCAACCTTGCTGTGTGAAGGAGCCGATGGGTGTGGTGAACAACACTGCCTGTTGCGTAGTCTGTGAGAGTGAAAGGAGCTTGCACCACTGTAGGACGCCTGTGTTGAGAAGGAGGAAGGAGTCTGTACATTTTTTTTTTTATTGCGTAGCTGCATGGAGGAAGAATCTCCCAGTTGGCGCAGGCCCATATAACCTCAGCCTTGGAGGAATACTAAATTCCGCCATCTCTTCACCAAATAGAATGCCAAGACCCATCCTCTTTAGCTGCGGCCAATCTGGCGATGACCATGAAGGTGGCCTCGGTTGGAGGGATTTTATCTTTTCCCATCTGACTGCTGCGTGGAGGTCAATACAACACCAGTAGAGCTGCAAGGAAGAGTAGGCTGCAACAACATTCGGAAGGCTGCGAGGCCAAGAGGAGTTCACCCAACATTACTGCGTGGGATAGACCTATTGTTCAGACAGTTGCTACATTGAAGGGGTTGCGCGTGGAGACTACGGTTTCTCTGCCATTTGCGCAGAGGAAGTATATTGACCGAGAGAAGCTTGGTGACCGTGGCAGCGTCAAGTGAGAGCTTTGATGTTCCTCCTCCTCCCCACGGTGGTGAAGAAATAATCATCCCTCAGACAATTTTTTTTTTAATTGAAGTTTTTTCAAAGCTTTGATTTAAAAAAAAAAAATCTTGGATTTTTTGTTTATTGGAGGGCTCCTTATTTTTTAAAAAGAAAGGGGGTGCGTATTTCTTATGAGAATTTTGGAGTGATCCCTTTAAAAAAAAGGATCTGGAATTGAAATTTGAGGAATTAGTATTATTCAGGGCAATTTTTTTGCGAAGAAAATTTTCAGTGATCAGGGTATTTTTTTAACATGTTAGGAAACCAGCTCATAAAAAAGATAAAAAGATAGATCAACGCCTTAGAATTTAGCCTGTTCGAGGGGGAAACCTCATTTACATTATAGAAATGAACAATTCTTGGATGATTCAAATGACTAAACCTCCCTTCTATATATAGGAGTCTAAGGGGTCATAAGATAATCAAGCTGACATAGTAGTAATAACATAAGGGCACGAAAATACAAATAGTGGGTTTCTATGGGGCATACTAATAACAATATGGGGACAATAGGGGCACAATGATAACAATAAGGGTTGCAATGACAATAGTAATGGGGGAATCACTAGTATTATATGGGCCTAACATGCCCCTCTCCTTTCGAAAAGCATTGTCCTCAACGTTTGAGTAGTTCTAGATGCTTCTGTATAAAATTCTCATCCTTCCATGTGGAATCTTCAGCAGATAAGTTCTTCCACTTGATGAGATACTCCTAAATTGATCGATTTCGTAGTTGTCGAGTTCTTGTTTCTATGACTGCTTCTTATTCCAATATGAATTTTCCTTCCTCGTCAAATTCTAACAATATTGTTTGAACTGGGAGCTTGTCACCTATAACCTTCTTTAAACATGAAACATGGAAAACTAGGTGCACTCGGGAAGCTACAGGAAGCTCCAATTTGTATGCCATAGTACCAATCTTTTATAACACCTTGTACAGACCATAATACTTTGGTGATAATTTATTATCCTTCTTAGCTTGCTTGAGGGACATTTGTTTATATGGTTGTAGCCGTAGGAATACCTAGTCACCTACATCAAAACTTCTTTTGCTGCGATGTTGATCTACTTGTTGTTTTATTCTATTCTGCGCCAACGTGAGGTTATCCTTTAAGAGTTGGAGAACTTTTTTGTTGATGCTCGATGTGATGTTCCACTGCTTGAAACTTAGATTTTTCTCTTAAATATGATGTGATGGATGGTGGATGATATCCATAAAGTGCCATAAATGGGGTCATTTTTGCTGTAGTATGGAAGTGCTATACCACCATTCAGCTAGAGGGAACCATTTGACCCATTATGTATGTTTATCAGATACAAAGCAATGAAGATATCCTTATAAAAATTTGTTTACTATCTCAATTTTTCCATCAGATTGAGGATGATAAAATGAGCTATGAGCTAACTGAGTATCTGTTGATGCCTCGAAAATCGCTGCATTAACATCGGGGAAAACCACCCAGTCTGGACCTTAAAGGCAACTCCTTTTTTGTTTGTTGTGCTGGCTCCGACTGGATATAATGGGATAAGTTTCCCAATGATTTATAAATGGGATGAATATGTGATTGATTTTCTGATATCTAATGGAAAATGGTGAAAGATTTATTCTAAAATGCAATAATATAATTAACTAATCTATCCCGGGAAGTCTCAGTCTTAGTGCAATTCTTAATGGTTCTTATTGAAAAGTAGGCATGTAGATGACTCTACTTTAAACAAAAATATTCATTCATATGATAATTACTTTGCTCAAGTAGTTGAACAAAGTAATAATTAAAACATTATTGCACTGATCTTTATATATCATTGACACATATATAGATGAAAAATAACAACTCTTGAACATTCAATAGTGATAAGTAAAAGAGATTGCTGTAAGATCTTATACATACATCAATAATAGCAAAATAAATGAATGCTAGTTCACATAAAAGAATGAAGCAAAACATAGATAATAGTACCATATGTGTTAGAATCCCCTCCGATATGAATTGCATTTGGATCCCACTTTCTAACTTGGAAATACTTTTATAGGAAGTAATAGTGCATATCAAACAAAAGTAATCTTCATTAAAACTCAGAATTCAGGTCCAGTTTCATAAAAAAATATATATTGGAAGCACAATAGTGCAACTCCCGATACAAGTCTTAATACAAAATTTTAGGACCCTTTTTAAAAACATGAAAGGGTTTGTAAATACTATCTAAATTAACTAACTATGAAATAAAAATACTATGAGCTGGCATAACCAAATCACAAATATATGAAAATCTCCCCGAAATAGACATGCTTGCAATCGGTAAGAATGGCTCATTGTTTGAGCTGACTATCTTTTGGCTTGAGCTGGCATATGGAGAACATCAGTTTCAGTTATGGAGGATGACTCATACGCGAATGTAGCTGCGCAGTATATGTGGCATTAGTAATTTCAGGAATCATGTAACCAATTGCATCGGTTAGGCATTTCATCGATGTCCTTTGTCTATGTGGTTTAACAAGGAAGAACCAAAAGATTTCCCAAGTTAAATTTTGAATGCCTGCGATCAATCTCTTGCTCTTTTCCAGCTCTTGTTTCCATGTCTGCTCCAATGCTTTCATCGATGGTAGTTTCCTTGGAGAACATTTTGAAATTAAATTTGAAAAATAAAGAGTATCATTAATCAATTCAATCAGATTACTAGTCGTCGATCTGCATATTGAAGTCGCCCTTTCCGCTTTTATTAGTTGAGATTTCCATTCTAGGAATAGGATTTCCTTATGTGATTCTAGAATTTGGGGTAGATTTGCAGCTTGTCCTTCCTTGGTTTCTTGCTAAGAGAGAAACTTTGTTAGTGTTTCATCTGCCTGCTCCAATTCTTATCTTGCATCAATTAACTTATTAATCATAGACGAGGAAATTTCACATAGGGGTAGAGAAAGAGAGATATTATGACATAACAAGATCAACTGATTAGATAGTGCTTTAGTAATTTGGAAAGCTTCTAATTTGAACTCTTCCACTTGGGGATATCTTTTGAACCTTTCTATTTGTAGTGACAGTTGAGCGATTTGTTCTTCTTTTGATTTGCTCAACTGTTCGTTCATTGACTTCAGCTTGTTCAATGCTTGAGATAGTTCCTTTTGCTTCTGAACTGCATGCTGATCTATCCTCTGTTTCTCTTTGAGAAATTTCTCATTTAATTGGTTGTTTGACTACTTCTGTGCTGCTAACTACTGCTCTAATTTCTCTATCCTCTGCTGCTTTTCATGTACCTGTGTCTCCAGTGAGACGATTGCTTGATCATTTTATTTAAGCAAATTGTTGACTTCCGATGCCTTGTCCATAGTAGCTGTTGTGTATGCCCCAACATACTGAGAGAGTTTATTAAGATGTTTGGAAGGGTTGACTTCCTCTCTCCATACCACATTAGTTATTTCCTCTGTGCAGGTAAAAGAGAAGATTGATCAAGTTTTCTCTTTTTCTTTTGTCTCTTTATTACAACTCTATGCTTAGGGCTGTAAAAGACATCCAAGGGTGGTATTTCTTTTACATGCAGAACAATTTCATCGGAAGAGTTATCTGGAATCATTTCGACATATTTTTGAGTCATGGGTGGGTGCTAGTTCCTTTAGTTGGAACTATATTAGTTGATGTCTTCTGACCAGTTGTCATTTCAGGTGTACTAAATCCCTGCAAAATCTCAGTATTTCTAATGATTGAGTCAAACCGTTGCCACTCTTTGAGTAGTTTAGGATCAATATGAATGTCTGAATCAATTAATTCACTGCTTTTTCCTCGTTCTTGCTCCAACTCTAGTGTTTTTTCCTTCTTAGGAACTTTTTCCACTGTAGGAGTTTTATCGGTAGCTTTCTATTCAGTTTCACTTGATTGGACTGTCAGGGTTGTGGCTAATAGGTCTAAAGGTAGAGTTTGCAACTTATGGTCTCTAAGCCTATTGAACGTTTCTAGCCCTTCATCTTGATACCTCATCCTAGCCAATCCTTTAACCTAAAATAATGATTCAGCTGAAGAAAATAAATCATCGAAGTCATCAGCTTCATGATCAAATTTAGCAAGTTTGGCTCGAGATGTGACGTTATAAACAATCTGTATTAGATCATATTGCCTGTTAGGAATTGTGGCAAGATTCAACATTTGAATCTTGTCTGTCTTTTTCTTGGCATGCTTGTAGTCATGTAGAGTGAAAACGCCACATCGTAAGGGAAATGTAGGCCACATGTGTTTCTTTGAATCCCTAAGGGCTCTGGATGTCCCTTCTACTATAATTTGATAAGCCAATTCTTGAGCTAACAATTTATCAGGTACATATAGGGGGAGAACATGGGGTTTAGTGAGTCTACCAAAAAGCCTTACATAGGTAAATTTTTCTTCCCCAAACAACCTACCTATTGCTATCAAGTCAGTCTCTGTGTCATGGGATATCCTGGGAGTAGGCTTATTAAAAATAGAATAATATACAGTTCAAATAAAACCATTGCAAATTTATACAGATGATTTTTTTAATGCACCTTCCATAACTGCTTGTGGTAAATATGGATTGGATTCAGGTCTTGGGGAGTCCATCTCTATCTGAGTACCAGATATTTAGAATTGAAACAAATAGTATTCATAATGTATGTACTGTAATAGAAAGGGGGAATGGTCCGGGAAGTTTTATGTGTATTTGTTCTGTACTCTAAAATTGCTGTGGCTAGTTTATTAGACAAAATCTTTGCTCAATCCATCACATAACCATTGATTGCAGCTTCCATTAGAGGGACCATTTCTATAGTGAATTTAGCAGAATCATGTATTCCTTATATCCTACACATCATAGCTCTAGCATAGAAATAAGGGGAATCCAATGAGTCAATAGAATACTTACCCGATGACTTGTGCTTGTGTTTTTCAGGAAAATTCCTCCATTGCTTTATCAGGGCTGACTCTGAGTCGTTTTCCTTCGCAAACGCTTCTAGTAATGCCTTATTGTATTGCTTCTCAAGTTGAGGTAAGTGGTACATTTTCATGAGATTCTCAGGCTAGAATGAGCCGAATATCCTCCCATCATTTGTGCAAAATGTTCTATCCAAGAGTGGAATTTTCTCTACCACCCATCTTACTACATCAGTATATGGCAGGATTTTAGCTCGCGCTACTATCCTATGAAGATAAGAACAAGACAATTCTTTAAGAGTTCCTTATGATTTGTTAGTTGAATCGGCTGTGGCTTCCTCCGATAATTCTTCGGGCTCCTCTGCTTCTATTAGATTATAAATGCTCTCCCAGCTAGTGTTTCCCAGACCAAGACACATCGTGTTTCAGATTAATCCTTTTTTGCTTGGTCCTGGATATTTGACTACAGGAGCTGCTGTTGTGGATTTCTTTGATTTGTTCCCCATTTTCTCTGGATTTTTGGTTTCGGAGGAATTCTGCACAAACAATTGCAAACCATGATACAAAGAAAGTGCTGCAGCAAGCCAATATGACAATGAATAGAATTACATTGATTGGCATATGGTAAATGAAATATAGTTAAGGATTACCACAGATAAAATCTTTTAAAAGATCTGTCCTTAACTGCATTATTGAATAACCGTTTAAACTGTCGATCGTGGTAAATAACATCATAAATTCCCATCACGTTGCTCATATGCCGAATGATTATTTCAAGTGTGCTTTAGATTTCATTGATCAACGACTGGCGATAAATCGCAAATCGGCAATCGAGAGTGTTAAGGGGAAGGGCTTTAGCACTTGCATTAAATATTTCCGATTACCGAAAGGTGATACAATATAATGCATGCAAACCGTTTTAATGTATATTTACCTTTCGAGATGCGCGGCCAATTAATAGATCGCAGTCGGGATTTTGCTTGAGCTTTATCCCTTTGTCATGCGACTCTGCTGATTGCCAATTGCAATTTTCTTTATTGCATCGAGAGTTTTGATTAGGCTTTTCCATATGTCCCTTTATCATTGACACGACCGATTTTCCAATTGTGATTTCTTTATCGGTTCAGAGGAGTTGAGGGGCTTTGTTTTATTGTACCTTTGGAATTTGTTTTCCTTGATTATCGATTGTGATTACCTTTTCAGATCGGAGAATTGGGTGAGGTTTTGTTTTTGTGTGTGTTTCCTTTGATATTGCGATATGCGATCTCCAATCACTTTATCGCAATATAGAATGGTTTTATAATATTTTTAAAGGAACACTTTGTTTTTTTATTTAAAAAGTTCTATAAAATGATTCATTTACATCAGGCCTTTTAGTAAGGATTTTTCTTGTGATGAGGTATACCATTTTATTCACACAACTAACTAAGTTTATTTTTAAAGGGACCCATTTTATATTAAGATCTTGTGTAAAGGTTTTTATGAAATGGGGGGTTGTTGTACAACACAACAATTGGCGATTCACTGGAAGAAATGGTTACCTCTGAGAAAATAATATAATACTTTAACTTCTTAATCTGAAAAAATTAATAGATAGAGAAAATCTAATATAACTAGGTAATCATAAATTCTGAATATAATGAAAACTATTTTTGCTATCTCTTTCTCATCTCAAAATTAAATACATCCTAAGTTTTAAGTAAACCTTACTTGGTTGATAATGATAAAACAAAAGACTTCTCCAACTTAGCTTGTATAATGACTCCTTTGTCATAGGTAGAGCCACTGCTGCAAGCAAACGTCCATAGTCTCGGCAGGGTTACCTTTTAATCATTTAATCTTTCATTGTTCCATCCATTTTAGAGTATAATTTAAAAGAATGAATCTAAAAAGATATGTTTCCACATTTTTTTGTATTACATTTTCTCTTTTCTTATTTCTTTATTTTGTAAGATAAAAAGCCATTATCCTGGTTTGGTGGCCAGCTGTTGACAATACCATTCACTGGTTGTAATTTAACTGAACAAGTTGGCTCGTGATGAGACCCCTTGTCTTATAATTATAAGCCATTACCCTGTTTTGGTATGCAGTGTTGGTAATGTCAGTTGAACTAGTCCCCTATGAACATGGTAAGCAGGCTGATGATAAGACCTCTTATCTTTTATATCAAATATATTTTAGAATTACACTTTGAAAAATCATAAACTTTGATGGATGGGGTGAATAATTTTCTCCTTAAGAGAACATGGATGACATTTTGAGAGTTGAAGATGCTAAGATTGAATTAGTCTTTGCTTTGTATTGATAACCATTTTTAGGCTTCTAAAACTTTAGAATGATTTATAGTTTTTTCAAGTTTTGAGAATATTTCAAAAATGAAATGGGTTTTCAGAATTCAGTTATACCTAATTCTCTAGAATTTTCTTTTCCTTCAAGGCTTCCATATATCAAAAGTAAATATTAAGACTATTTTCTTTTGAGTGGCTTTTTAAATTAGTAAAGGCCAATAGAAGGCTATTTACAACTTTATTTCCTAAGACAAAAATAACTAATTATTCACACAAATATAGCTGGAAATTGAATATTTACAAAGTGAGAAGGGGTTACCTCCTCAATTGAAGAATTTTTTCAAAATAAAGCCATTGACAGGAAGATAATTTCTCTTTCCTGATAGATCTTGTAATATGAATGTAGATGGGCCTATCTTTTCACTGATTTGGAATGGTCCAAGCCACATTTTCTGAAACTTAGTGTGTTTTTGTGTTTTCCTTTATCCTCATGGGCTTTGTCCCATTTCAAAACTAGATCACCAACCTGTAAATGTTTTGAGCCAATTGAAGTTGTATCAAAAGAAGACTTAATAATTTGTTGATGCTTTGCATGTGTAATTCGGGCTTTCTCCCTTTCTTCCTCTAGTTTCAGGATCTCATCATGTCTTAATTGAATAGAAGATGAGGGATTTTCTTCAATAAACTGCACTAAGGCTAGTGATGGAAGTATTAAATTTGATGGTATGACAACCTCCTTTCCATACACTAGATTAAATGGAGAAGTGCCTATTGAGGCCTTCTGTGTTATATGGTCTGCCCATAATGCAAATATCAAAGCCTTATGCCAGTTCTTACGATTATGCTTAATAGTTCTCTTAATGATTTTGATAAGATTTTTATTGGTAGATTCTTCTAAACCATTAACCCGAGGGTAGTAGTTTGCAGAATATTTCAATTTGAATCCTCTTTTGATAGCAAATTCAAGTATAGAATTACCAGAGAAGTAAGATGCATTATAAAAAATAAGAGCGTTTGGGACACCAAACTTGGTAATGATGAATTGATCTATGAATTCAATGATTGCCTCAGAGTTTGCTATCTTTAAAGGAATTGTTTCCACCCACTTATTAAAGTAATCGGTAGCTGTAAGGATATACCTTTGTTGCTTGGATGAATGTGGAGTAATTTCTCCAATGATATCCAATCCCAATTGTTCAAATGGCTGTTCAATGTTGATTGGTTGCAAAGGAAACGTT
Source organism: Pinus taeda (assembly GCA_000404065.3). Lineage (NCBI taxonomy): Eukaryota > Viridiplantae > Streptophyta > Pinopsida > Pinales > Pinaceae > Pinus > Pinus taeda. The sequence goes on along the minus strand of APFE031264789.1, from coordinate 64,194 downwards.
GGCTTCCTTTGTCTTCCACCACTAGTTTGACATGTTTGGCATTTCCTTACATATTCATGAGTATCTCTAAATAAGGTGGGCCAGTAATACCCAACACAAATGATTTTGTGGGCTGTTGTATCAGCTCCAAAATGTCCTCTTGCCGGACCATCATGTAGTTCCTGCAAGACCTTTTGCGCTTCAAGTTTTTCTAAGCATCTTAACAAAATTGAATCATAATTCCGTCTAAACAACACATCATCAACAATTATGAAGTTTCTTACCTTTAGTCTTATGGCATACTTGTTTTTGTAGGAACTATTACAAGGAGCATATCCATTTTTCAAATAGAATATCAAATTTGCATATTGGGATTCAAGATTAATAATACTTATCTCATTGATCTCTTCAATATCATTTGTACCTTCATGTTCCTGAATATTAGAAGCTCCTGATAACAGCTTGAAAAAACCTTGGCCTTTGACAATCTTTGCTGGTTTTATGGCCAAATCATATTATTCTAATGCTATGGTCCAATTTGCCCTCTTTTCTCCCAATTCCCTTCGAACTAGTAATTGTATTACTGCTGAAAAAGGGACTATAACTTTTGTATGAGCCTTTAAGAGAAAGGACCTGAATTGTTTAATGGATTTTTATACAACAAAGTCTTGTTTTTCAACTTCGAGGTAATTAAGTTCAGCACCTTGAAGGTTTGAACTATAAAATGAAATTGGTGCTTCCAAGTTTTGATCATTGATTTGTGTAAGCACTGCTACATAAGATAAATCAGTTGCAAGAGTATATAGAATGAAATGATTTGAAAAATCAGGATTGTTTAATGCAGGAGCATTTATGATTGCTTGCTTGATTTAATCAAAAGCTTCATTTTCTATATGTCCCCATTTAAAGACTGAGTTTTTCTTGATCATGGTTTGTAATGGTAAAACAATCTGTGAAAAATCCGGGACAAATATTTTTACAAAATTAATTTGGCCTAAAAATGATTGCATTGTTTTTTTATTATGTGGAAATAGAATTTCAGAAATCTCTTTGATTCTATCTGGATCAATATAAATACCATCCTTTGAGATAATGAAACCTAAGTGTTTACCTTGGTCAAGAGAAAAAAAGAACTTTTTAGTATTAAGTGAAATACCATACCTTTTATAGCGCTCAAAGATTCATTTCAAGTCATGTAATGATTTAATCTTTTCTTAGAGAAAACAATAATGTCATCCAAATAGACAACTACTGATTTATTGATTATGCCTTTGAATGCGATGTCCATTGCTCTTTGAAATGTAGCTCCAGCATTGATTTATCCGAAAGGCATTTTTTGATAGGCATAAGTTCCCCACTTGGTTCTAAAGGTAGTCTTAAGTCTGTCATTAGGGTGGACCAAAATTTGGTTATACGCTGAAAAACCATCTAAGAAGGACATTAATTTAGAACCAACCACTGAATGGAGAGTTTGTTCCATGGTAGGTAAAGGGAAGTTATCCTTTTGACTTTCTTTATTAAGATTTCTGAAATCAATACAAATTCTGATGTCACCATTTTTCTTCCTTACTAGGACCATGTTGGACACCCAATTTGAATGTCTAACAGGAAAAATTATCTTAGCTTTCAAGAGTTTGTTTAATTCACCCTTTATTTGATTCTCTAAGTTAGGATGAATCTTCCTTAATTTCTGCTGTACTGGTTTTTCTTCAGATATCATCAGGATTGTATGCTCTATGATAGATGTATCATATGTTTTGAAATCACCATATTTCCAAGTGAAGACATTTTTATATCTATGCAATAATATGATAAATGCAGTGCTTTCTTCTGAAGTAAGTTCTAATCCAAAATTGATGTTTTGTGGATTATCCTCAATACCAAGGTTTATTAATTCAAATCTCAAAGTAGAACTTTGGAGCTTTGAATTAGTAACCTGTTTAAACCTATCTTTGATGTCATAAAGGTTTTCAAGTTTGACCACTGGTTTGGGTATTGAGTTTTCTTCAAGCTTTTCTTTCATTTGAAGATCATTCTCACTTTCATCAATAATTTGATCATCATAGGACTTATCAGAAGTTAAGAAATTTAAAATGTCATCATCATGATTGAACACTCTCCAGTTAGTGACATTGTCAGGAATCGATGGCTTGAAAATTAATTCTACTGAAAATCTGTTAGGATTGTAATCTTCAGATGGAAGGAGCTTAGAAGCAACATTGGCTAGTAAATCTGCTGCTGCATTCTAGGATCTAGGGATGGGAGGGATATAAAATGCTAGAAAATGGGATGCAAGGTCTTGCACCAAGGATTGATAATGTTTAAGGTGACTATAAAGGCAATGTATAGTATTTATGACATGTCTTATAACAATTTCAGAGTCACTGAACACTTTCAAATATTGAACTTTAAGACCAATTGCTTTATAAAGTCCTTGAATCAAGGCTTCATATTTAACAGTATTTTTGTGCATTCAAATTCTAATCTACATGATAACATGGTCTTTTCTCCCTCAGGACTAACCAAAATACATCCTGCGGGCTGCACCTTCATTAGATTTAGACCCATCAAAATATAATGACCAAAACAAAGGTTTATCTACAATTTTATTTACAGTTTCCTCAACAATTTTAACACACCTTGATGTATCTGTTTGGGAAATTTTTTTGATTTGAGATGTGAAAATATTAACTGAGAAAGGTGATGATTGAGTAGTAAAATTACCAAAGAATGATTCAGATGAATAGTTACCCAGAATTTTGTTGTTGAATGTTATTGGCTGGTTTTCTTGCTCAAACTCAGTAACAATATGAGTCATATGCTTCTCTCGATCAATCTCTATCTGATTTCGCTTTCCTTTATAGGGCAACCACATGTGCAACCAATCGGTAGAAATGTAACCATGAAGTTTCTCAGACCAGTCTCTACTTAAAATCAAACCATAGAACTCAGGAATATCAATGATTAAAATATCAATTCTTTGAACAACTCTTGGGTTAGCTGATAACCTAATGGTAACTGAGTTGATTTATCCTAATACTTGGACCTTAGTTCTATCCAACTAGACAATATGAATTGCAGACTTTTGGGGTTCAATATTCAGTTTAGAACAAACTGAAGCTGGCATTATATTCGAGGAAGCCCCCGAATCTATCAAGCAATTGTGATGATTTCTATTATAAATCTCATAGGTCAAGAGAAAAGGAGGAGTATGGGAATTTTATCTATCTCCAATTAGAACAACCTCAGTAGCTTCTACTCTACCAGGAGATGGTTTACCTGTTTCGTTAGCAGCTTTGCACAATACAACATTTGGAAGAGGAGAAGAATGTAATGCGTCTAAATCCTTAAGCAACAATTTTTGTTGATGTTTGAGTTTACTAAGCTCAAAAATTGTGATATTTTCCTTTGTTTTCTTCATGTCTTCAATAATGTTGTAATCCATAGAGTCTGTAACTACTAACGTTTTAGATGTTGAAGGCGGATTTGAAGCTGATGACTGATTTTGAGAAGGTATCGCTGTAGAATTCTTTGTGGGAACTTTTTATTTAGTAGTGGTACCTGTATTCCCTTTCTTCTGAGTTATTTGAACATGTTCAGGAGTACCTTTACTCCTGGTAGTTACAGAGCAAGCTTCCTGTTCATTTTCTATATCAGAATTAGGCAAGATAAAGTCTCACATCCCATGACATTCTACAGTTACCTCTTCTTCGATTTCTTCTGATGATAAGACTGTCTCTTCTTCTTCATCTTCTTCGGGGTCTGAGTCTGCATTAGATATAGCATTTGGGGGTTTTGATTCAGGTTTCTTAAAGTTTCTAAATGGCCTTTTTGTTGAAGTCTTAGCTACTTGCTTCTTGGTTGCTATCATTTCGTTTGACATAGTCTTGAGAAATTTTTGGAGACCTTCCATATCGTAGGGATCTTTAGCCATTTTCTTCCTTGAATCATCTTTGAAGGAGACCTTTTTGATTTTCTATCTTCAAGAGAAGCTTTCTTTTCTAAGGCAATAATGCGTTTCTCTACAACAAGTGCCTCTTTCATATTTTCTGTTAGAGTCGGTTTTGCAGCTCTATCTACAAAGATAGCTATATTTGAAGGTAAAGATATTATATACCATTCGCTTCTAACTTGCTCACTAGGTTTTGAGGCAGTCAGAATATTATTTAAGAGTTTATTAAATCATGAATTGAATTATTTTATTATCTCTTTAGACTCTATTCTAAGGTTTGAAATATCATTGATTAACGTCAATACAAATTAGTCATCTCCGTGTTTAGTCAAGAATTGTTTTTGAAAAATGTTCCAACTAGTAATGGATCCTGATGGCAAGGAAAAGTACCAAGACCTAGCTAATCCTTGTAGGGTATAAGGGAAAAGTCTAACAACCACATCTTCCTTTGTAACTCCTTTTAAGTTGACTGACAACATAAACTTGTTTATGTGTTCATCTGCATGTATGCTTGCATTTGGATTAAATTTTGGAAACCATTTTTCAAGATGAGCTGGCAATGGGTTCAAAGGTGCAAACATGGTGACTGCTCCAGGATTGTTCCATGGATTCTGTGCCATTGTTGAGCTGCTACTAGATGATAGTGCCTATGAAGTTCTAGATGGTTGGAAAGGAGCAGATATTGAAGTTTCAGGAGGTTGAGAAACAGATGATGAATTTCTAGTAATTTGGAGTGGAGGGGTGGATGGTTGACTTGGCACTGGAGAGGATGAAATGGATGATGATGATAAGAAAGTTTCACTATCATATCCTTCAATTGTTTTACTTGCCCATTTCCTTTTAGGAAAAGGTAACTCAGTAGGTTCAATACCAAGCTTTTCACTCTGAAGTCTGGTGAGAGGGTGACAAGGAATGAATTGCAAACTTACACTGACTTGAGATACCTTAGATTTCTGTGGTGATATTGAGAATCCTTGAAGTTTATGGATGAGAGACTATACTTCAGGAGATTCTGGAGTTAATTTATCTGAGATATTTTGGGGTTGAGCAGTGGTCGTTGTCTTCTCTACTTCTCGCTTGAAAACTAGAGTTCCAGCCTACAAGGGGGAAGTCGGAGGTGAGGTGGAGGGAGATTTACTCTCATAATGGATTATATATTTGGGTTTTCTCACCATTCATAGTTCATGCCCTCCTTCTAGTGCCAAAAATGTTGATGCGTCGAAAATCGTTGCATCAACATCAGGGAAAACCACCCGGTTTGGACCTTAAAGGCAACTCCTTTTCCGTTTGGTGTGGTGGCTTCGACTGGATACAATGGGATCAGTTTCCCAATGATTTATAAATTGGATGAATATGTGATTGATTTTCTAATATCTAATGGAAAATGGTGAAAGATTTATTCTAAAATGAAATAATATAATTAACTAATCTATACCGGGAAGTCTCTGTCTTAGTGCAATTCTTAATGGTTCTTATTGAAAAGTAGGCATGTAGATGACTCTACTTTTAAACAAAAATATTCATTCATATGATAATTACTTTGTTCAAGTAGTTGAACAAAGTAATAATTAAAACATCATTGCACTGATCTTTATATATCATTGTCACATATATAGATGAAAAATAACAACTCTTGAACATTCAATAGTGATAAGTAAAAGAGATTGCTGTAAGAGCCTATACATACATCAATAATAGCAAAATAAATGAATGCTAGTTCACATAAAAGAGTGAAGCAAAACATAGATAATAGTACCATATGTGTTTGAATCCCCTCCAATATGAATTGCATTTGGATCCCTCTTTCTAACTGAGAAATACTTTTATAGGAAGCAATAGTGCATATTAGACAAAAGTATTCTTCATTAAAACTCAGAATTCAGGTCCAGTTTCATAAAAAAATATATATCAGAAGCACAATAGTACAACTCCCGATACAAGTCTTAATACAAAATTTTAGGATCCTTTCTAAAAACATGAAAGGGTCTATAAATACTATCTAAATTAACTAACTATGAAATAAAAATGCTGTGAGCTGGCATAACCAAATCACAAATATATGAAAATCTCCCTGAAATATACATGCTTGGAGTCGGTAAGAATGGTTCATTGTTTAAGCTGACTATCTTTTGGATTGAGCTGGCATATGGCGAGCATCGGTTGCAGTTCTTGAGGATGAATCATATGCGAATGTAGCTGGGCAGTATATAGGGCATCAATAATTTCAGGAATCGTGTAACCAATTGCATCGGTTAGGCATTTCATCGCTGTCCTTTGACTATGTGGTTTAACAAGGAAGAACCAAAAGGTTTCCCATGTTAAAGTTTGAATTCCCACGATCAATCTCTCCCTCTTTTCCAGCTCCTGTTTCCATGTCTGATCCAATGCTTTCATCGATGGCAGTTTCCCTGGAGAACATTCTAAAATTAAATTTGACAAATAAAGAGTATCATTAATCAATTGAATCAGATTACTAGTCGCCAATCTGCATCTTGAAGTCACCCTTTTCGCTTTCATCAGTTGAGATTGCCATTCTAGGAATAGGATTTCCTTATGTGATTCCAGAATTTGGGGTATATTTGCAGCTTGTCCTTGATTTCTTGCCAAGAGAGAAACTCTATTAGTGTTTCATCTGCGTGCTCCAATTTCTATCTTGCATCAACTGACTTATCAATCATAGACGAGGAAATTTCACATAGGGGTAGAGGAAGAGAGATATTATGACATAACAAGCTCAAATGACTAGATAGTGCTTTAGTAATTTGGAGGGATTCTGATTTGAATTCTTCCACTTGGGATATCCTTTGAACCTTTCTATTTGTAGTGACAGTTGAGCGATTTTTTCTTGTTTTGATTTACTCAACTGTTTGTTCATTGATTTCAGCTTGTTCAATGCTTGAGATAGTTCCTTTTGCTTCTGAACTACATGTTGATCTATCCTTTATTTATCTTTGAGAAATTGCTCGTTTAATTGGTCATTTGACTACTTCTGTGCTGCTAACTGCTGCTTTAACTGCTCTATTCTCTGCTACTTTTCATTTATGTGTGTCTCTAGTGAGACGATTTCTTGATCCTTTTCTTTAAGAAAATTGGTGACTTCCGATGCCTTATCCATAGTAGCTATTGTGTATGCCCCAAGATACACAAAGAGTTTAGTAATATCTTCGGAAGGGTTGACTTCCTCCCTCAATACCACATTAGTTATTTCCATCTGTGGAGGTAAAAGAGAAGATTGATCAAGTTTTCCCTTTTTCCTTTGTCTCTTTATTACAGCCCTATGCTTAGGGCTGTAGAAGACATCCAAGGGTGGTATTTCTTCTACATCCAGAACAATTTCATCGAAAGGATTCTCTGGAATCATTTCAACATCTTTTTGAGTCATGGGTGGGCAGCTAGTTCCTTCAATTGGAATTGTATTAGTTGCTATCTTTTTACCAGTTGTCATTTCAAGTGTACTAAATCCTTGCAAACTCTCAGTATTGCTGATGATTGAGTCAAACTGTTGCCACTCTTTGAGTATTTTGGGATCAATATGAATGTTTGAATCAATACATTCATTGCCTTTTCCTCATTCTTGCTCCTGCTCTAGTGTTTTTTCTTTCTCAGGAACTTTTTCCATTGCAATTGTTTTATCGGTAGCTTGCTGTTCAGATTCGCTTGACTGGACTGTCGGGGTTATGGCTAATAGGTTTAAAGGCAGAGTTTGCAACCTCTCGTCTCTAAGCCTATTGAACATTTCTAGCCCTTCATCTTGATAACTCATCCTGGCCAATCCTTTAACCTGAAATAATGATTCAGCTGAAGCGAATAAATCATTGAAGTCATCAGCTTCATGATCAAATTTAGCAAGTTTGGCTTGAGATGTGACGTTATAAGCGATCTCTCTTGCATCATATTGCCTGTTAGGAATTATGGCAAGATTCAGCATTTGAATCTTGTCTATCTCTTTCTCGACATGCTTGTAGTCATGTAAAGTGAAAATACCACATCGTAAGGGAAATGTAAGCCACATGTGTTTCTTTGAATCCTTAAGGGTTCTGGATGTCCTTTCTACTATAATTTGATAAGCCAATTCCCGAGCTAACAATTTATCAAGCACATACAGGGGGAGAACATGGGGTTTAGTGAGGCTACCAAAAAGCCTTACATAGGTAAATTTTTCCTCCCCGAACCAACTACCTACTGCTGTCAAGTCAGTCTCTGCTTCCTAGGATATCCTGGGAGTAGGCTTATAAAAATAGAATAATATACAGGTAAAATAAAACCATTGCAAATTTTATACAGATGATTTTTGTAATGCGCCTTCCATAACTGCTTGTGGTAAATATGGATTGGATTCGGGTCTTTGAGAGTCCATCTCCATCAGAGTACAAGATATTTAGAATTGAAACAAATAATATCCATAATATATGCACTGTAATAGAAAGGAGGAATGGTCCGGGAAGTTTTATGTGCATTTGTTCTGTATTCTAAAATTGTTGTGGCTAGTTTATCAGACAAAATGTTTTCCCAATCCATCACATAACCATTGATTGCAACTTCCATTAGAGATACCATTTCTATAGTGAATTTGGTAGAATCATGTATTCCCCACATCCTACACATCATAGCTCCAACATAGCAATAAGGGGAAGCCAATAAGTCAACGGAGTACTTACCTCATGACTCGTGCTTGTGTTTTTCCGGAAAATGCCTCCATTGCTTTATCGGGGCTGACTCTGAGTCGTTTTCCTTCGCAAACGCTTCTAGGAATGCCTTATTGTATCGCTTCTCAAGTTGAGGTAAGTGGTACATTTTCATGAGATCCTCAGGCTGGAATGAGCCGAATATCCTCCCATCAGTTGTGCAAAATGTTCTGTCTAAGACTGGAATTTTCTCTACCACCCATATTACTACGTTAGTATATGGCAGGATTTTAGCTCGTGCTACTATCTTGTGAAGATAAGAACAAGCCAATTCTTTAAGAGTTCCTTTTGATTTGTTAGTTGAATTAGCTGTGGCTTCCTCTGATAATTCTTCAGGCTCCTCTGCTTCTATCAGATTATAAATGCTCTCCCAGCTAGTTTTTCCCAGACCAAGACACATCATGTCTGAGATTAATCCTTTTTTGCTTGGTCTTGGATCTTTGACTGTAGACACAACCTGAAATTTGGAACTGAGGTTCAAATCAATTTATTCTCAAATGGGTTTTTGTTTTAGCTTCTGAAACTTTGTAGCAAAAGAGTTATAGCAAAAATCCCACGATGACTATTTTAGTTTAAATTCTGGAGCTTGTAAAACCCTAAATTCCTCAGATCATATCCCCGAAAATATAGTGAGACAAGCTCTGAAATTTGGAGCCAACTTGCAGAGCAATTTTGTCTCAAATAGGTTTTTTTTTTCAGTTTTGAAACATCGTAGAAAAAATGTTATAGCCAAAATTCCACGATGATCTATTTGGAGTAGAAAAACCCTAGAATCTAAAGCTCTAATAAAAAATGTTAGGAAACCAACTCACAAAAAGATAAAAAGATAGATCAACGCCTTAGAATTCAGCCTCTTCAAGGGGTCAACCTCCTTTAAAGTATACAAATGAATAATGCTTGGATGATTCAAATGACTAAACCTCCCTTCTATATATAGGAGTATAAGGGGTCATAATATATTCAAGCCGACATAACAATAATAACATAAGGGCACAAAAATAACAATAGTGGGTTTCTATGGGGCATACTAATAACAATATGGGGACAATAGGGGCACAATAATAACAATAAGGGATACAATGACAATAGTAATGGGGGAATTACTAGTATTATAGGGGCCTAACATAACATTTGAGGGTTGCTTAAATTGTTGAACATTTTATTCATTCAAGATGAATAATCAAATCGCTGAAGCTTATCTCAATAAGAGTAATAAGCTTGATGGTTCCAATTACACAAATTGGAAATTTAAGCTCGAGACTCTGCTTGAGGGACAAAATACCTATGGCATTGCCACTGGTGATGAAGTAAAGCCGACTACTGCAAATGGTGGATCGAATACAACAATTCAAGACTGGGAGAAAAGGGAGATGGAGGCAAAGGTGTTACTTAAGTTATTAGTCAAGGATTGCATCACCCCTTATGTTATGCTCCTATACCAATAGGTGTCATATTTCATGATTGACACTGATGAGCTCTCTAATATGTTCATACCTTCTCTTGTTGCAAAGGTTTTCCATATTGTCAAAAAATAAAAAAATTTAAAAAATGTAAAGAGGGTATGCCCTAAAAGAAAAATCAAAGGGTAAAAAGAATAAAATGGTCAAAAAAGTGAAAGAAATGAACCCCAAACAAAAATACCAGGAAAGTGTGCAAGTCCAAAATGCCACTACTTGTTTGTTTTCAACAACAATCTGATTGTGTGCATCTTGTTGAATTATGCCACCATTGATGAATGGCCAAACAGCTTAATCTTGGCTAGTTCATGTTTGAATTTCTTGTTTTAGAAATAGAAAATAAAATATGGACAAACTGTTTAATCTTGGCAGATAAGTAGGCAGTGTGGGTAGAATGGTGTTGCATAATGTGATAAATTTTGTCTCCAAAAGTGTCATCTTTCACTTCTATCACAACTGCGAGGCAGATATTATACTTGAAGCAGCTTAAGCGAAGCAAGGCAACATGACTAATTCCCCTCCATATTTTCCCTAAACATTCACTAATTTCCCCCAAAGTATTAAGATTTGTTCTTAATATCACTCATAATCCATTCATTTCATTTCATAAAGATTGCCTAAGTAAAACCCTATTTTACTTAGGAAAATGGCCACCTTTCTCATATAAAACCCTTTTTCCACTTCAAAACCTAAGTTTAAATACATATGCAAAACGTTCTAAACTTAGCGTTCAATTCATTTTCATATTAATTTTTAACATTTATTATATATAAATCCCTTACAATATACCCTTCCCCATATTATGTATAAAACCCCGATATTTAATATATCCCCGCCCCTGGTTGAAATATAATCGTAAATTCCGTTTAATGGGATTAATAGATTCATCTGGAAACTATTAATAAATATCCCGTGCCGCGCAATAATGTGATTAATTAACCATCTGGGTTAATTAACAAACACCCCGCGGACCAATCAAAATGCGCCTGATACAATTAAATTATCGTTAATTGTTTTGGGCCCACATATATTAACTCCCCGCCTTGTCTCACTCCCGTCAGCTGTTCGATCTCGGTCTTTTCATCCGACAACTAATGATTATATCGCGACCACCCTTCCTGTCGCATTTTAAGTCGCGATCGCCTAGCGGTTTTCCGCCCGTACCAAAGCCACGCGTCGCTCATTCAACATGCTCGCTAGTCCTCCGTCCGATACCACTTAACCCCAAAAGCGGTGAGGGGTAAACCGCTTACCACCCTCCGCTAGTGACAAAATGTCCCGTCACCCTGACGTCAACGGCTCAGTTAATGCCAAAAGGCCCCGCCAAAGCCAAATTTCGTTAAATTGATGGGAAAATGTCATTTTCACCCTTACTCATTGCAAACCATGATCCATGCAAAACACGTCTAGTTTACCACCCTGCCAAGAAATTCCAGCATCGTGCTCTGCAGTTCGTTGTTCCACCAACGAATTACACGGTTTGCTTCTTAAAAATAGGCATTTACCCAATTCTCTCTGCGAACCTGTAATTTCAATTTTTTCCACTGAGAGTTTTACCCAAAAGAGTCGAATTCAAGTTGAAATCATTCCAAAGCTGCCATAAAAGGACCCCCAAGCTTGCTGCTTAGTCCATTGCTTTCATAGAAGCCCGAATTCCAGTTTGAAAACACAAGAACCAAACATGGAAGCTCCCATAGCCCTGAACGTTGCACCTATGAATGCACCTCATAAAGACTTAGATTATTTACCCCTGGCTGAAAAAGATTTTCAAATTAAAGATTTATCTGGTAACATGAACCATCTCCAAGCTTTCTGCCAAATCAGGGATAGCTACTGAAACAACTCTGATATTTTTGGGTTATGGGAATCAAAACTTCCCATGTACTTCCTTCCCTCAGTCCATGTTTTTCTAGACATCATTCACCAATGTTGTGCCAAGTATGACCCTGTCCATAGAGCAATCATGTCCCCATCCCAAACTGTTCTTTTTCACATAACTGCTGAGACTATTAATGAAATGATACAGCTCCATTCCACTAAGCCCTTGGCTCATCTTTCCATGGGGTATCTACTTGAAAAAGATTCTCAATTGTCCAGCTCAGAGATAATCCGTATTGCTCATATGTTCATGCTACCAGAGCATCAACCTACAGGCCCACCTCCCTATCTGTAGACCTGGTTCACTGGCATTGGCAGACTTATTGTTGACATGATATCCTTGATCTTGGGATTTAATACCAGTGAATATGTTGATGAGATCACCCTAGTTCTACTGTCAATATTTACCCCAAGACAATCCCCTGCTGTCAAATATGACTATGCCACTTTCATTGCCAACAAAATCCATGATCAATTCTTGAACCTGGATAGAGAAGGAGTCTTCAAGTACACATCTTTTATATACCACCTTCTGTTATATTATCATTCATAAAACTTTTCTTTCCCCATCAAGAGGTTGGACTCAAAGGGAAATCGAAGGTCTATGATCTTCTGGACCTCAGTCTTCCATAATACCTTTGAGTACCCTTATACCTATGATGAGTTTATTGACTTGTTTGTTCATTCGGCATCCACTCTATTGATAGGAGCTCCTCCTCCCAGAATCTCTGGTTACATGAAAAAGATTCTACAGCTCTCCAAATAGTACAGGATAGGTGACTGGTACCTGTACCAAAATCACACAGAGATTAGAATATATGGGTGTGAGCTTTGCCCTTTCAAGTTGCCTAAATATGTGCCCATGAGATTATTTGCACTAGAATATTTCAGGCAGATCATCAATGCAGACTTAATCCATTTTTGCAATGCAAAGAAGAAGGCTTTGTTGAGAATCAAAAACCAGTTAGGCCCTTATGTCATCCATTCTAGAGATGCCTGGAAAGAAGCTGAGAAGATTTTAGGAGACCACCTTAAATTCAAGAAAATTTTTTGGTGGGTGGCATATGACCCAAATAGTTTTATAAGTGACAGAAAAGTAAGGAATAGGCTATCAGTTTATATACATCATAGCATCCCAAAAATTGAACAATATGCAAATCAAGATGAATGGGTAGAAGGGACCTTAATAGAAGAAATTAGTGAACAGGAAAAGATGGAAAAAGCTATGAAAAATATTGAAAAAACCCTTGACCTGGACTCTTTTGGAGAGGTGTCTTTCAAGCTGCCTCAACAATCAGGAGTTCGTACATCCTCTGCTGGAACTTCTCAGCAGTCTGCACAAAAAACCAGCATAGCAGTCACAAAGACTTCAAAGGGAAAAGAGGTAGATACCACGGAGCATCCTATAATGACAGACCAACCAGCAATGTCAAAACAATAGAGTCATGGGCAAATTCCTCCAACCCAAACTAAAGCATCAGAAATTCCTGCATTACAGACTCCTCTAAATGAGGAAAGAAGCAAGAAGAGAGACAAAGAAGCCACTCCCCCCACAGGTGGGCTTGCAGAACAACCGTGTGCAAAGAGGCAAAGGTTGAATCCTCTATCAGAAGATGAAATTATTGAAGAAACCATTGACAGTCTAAGAGGTGAGAGATTAGCTAGCCAACAGACTTCCCCAGTGATAGAAACATCAACTTGCTCACACAGGTAGGAGCTAGAAAGGCAGCACAGTGTAGAAGTTTCATCCACTAGGCCACAAATCAAACAGGCCTCAAACATCAAAAGGACATTTACAGAGATAAAGGCCAGGAACGACCCACTAAGGATTCAAATTTACGACGGGTATCTTAAAATGGCCCCCACAAACCAGCAGAGATTAATGTCAGCTTATGACATTAAAGAGGGAAAAATGATAATGAGTTACTTCAAGCCCAAGGTGCAACAACCTCAGTCAGCAGCTGATTACATCAGGACAAATTTGGAGGTCTTAGCCAAGGATATTCATCCTATGGACTAGATTGAGCTTCATAAACAGACTGGAGAGATGGTCTACTCCACACTGGCTGATAAAGAAATGTTGGCTCATAAATTACAAAACTCCTTGGAAATACCTCTGCTCAACTACATTTGGAGAAAGCCTCTTCTCTGGCCAAGGGCAACAGCATAAAATCTTTGGAGGAGATCATCATTGAACTGGGACATGATCCCAAAGATGCTAAAGGCATAAAGGCACTAACGAATAAGAAAGAAGAGGACATTGTTTCCTTAAGCAAATAGCTGAAACTGCCTCCTTCCATGCATCCACAGACTGCAGAAGTTGTACAACAGAAATCTGAAGAGGAGATGATGGACCTGCTCATGAAACTTAATGAGAGATTGAATGATACAGAGCAGGCATTGGAAAAAGAACTAAAGGAAAAGTAGGGAGAGTCGACCTCCCAGCCTCGCGAGGTAATCCTCATAGTCTCAACTGCAGCCCCCTCCACACTTGGAACAACATTGGTTCCCAATGTCCTAGCAACTGCAACAGAGATAATCGTAGGTACAACAACAACAACAACAACACCAGGCAGCAGTACTAATATGAGCGCAAAATAATCGATAAAGGCCATGGAAGAATTAAAGCTACAAGTGTCAGAATTGAAAATGGTAAAAGAGCAATTGGCAAAAGTAGAGAAGAATTATGACAAATCCAAAATAAATGTTGCAGAGAAAATAAGGGAGATTAAAGCCTTGGAAAGTAAAGTCAAAACATTAGAACAACAACTCACTCTGGATAAACCCTTGGTTGAGATCAGAAAAATCCTTTGGGCAAATGTCATCCAGTCTATAAATGAAATATGACCATCTATCCAAGTGATCTATGAGCAGATTGGCTTAATAAACATAGCCCACGAAGTAATTCAGTAGACAAGAGTACAGTTAGGCAAAATGCCTGAAGAAGCTAATCGGCTTATACATTTTTTGAACACCCACAATGCAGAACAACTGCAGCAACTTGGCATTCAAGACAGGACAGACACAATTTTGGAGATAAAAAAAGTTCTAACCAAGAGAACTTTAATGCAGATTTTAGAGAGAAGGTGCCAAGATATGCAAGTGGAAATCAATGCATTTATGGAGAAGTTCACAGTTTTGCTGAGTAAAGGGCTACCTAGTCCTTTGGTCATCAATGATAAGTTAATGAAACACATTGATTATGTTGATAAATTGAATGAGCATGCCGCCAATCAAACTAGTGCATCAGGAGTGAAAACACTTCCATCTGGCTGAGTCCTCTATGACAACTTAGAAAATTTATTCTACATTGAGCACGAGGTAAAGCATTTATTCACCATTCAACCTAATTTCTTCAGATATACAGAGACTGATGAAACTCTCAGAAAACTTCAGAGGCATAAATTACTAGAGCAGAAATGGTGGGAAGATATGTTAGGAATTTTGTAAATTTCTCAGGAGTAAGACATAATGTTTGGGCTATTCTAACATGATAAGATAAAGATGAATGAATGAGGGTCAAATGGGTCAAAGTGTATCAGATCAGGGTTCAAGAACATCTGACAAAGATGGAGCAGCCAACACAGAGTATCAGTGGAATACAACTGTAAACCGACTCGCAGAGCCTGCCTCCAGCACATCCGACAGAGACGGAACGGCCAACACGGCAGCAGTTTATCTTTTCCCTCTTTTTGAGACTATTTTTCTCTATCTTTTGTAAAAAAGCAACTAGTCATCACTAGATATTATCTCCATGATATATTTTGCGAGATATTTTGTATAAATACCCCCCAAATGAAGTATTTGGGGTTGGTGAGTATTCCTAGATTTTGCTGTAACATTGAGTTTTCCGGTATAGAAAGCTGTTGGAATCAACTGTTGTTGGGCTCGCTGGATGAAGAATCAAAGTAGAGGACTTGTCATAGGATTCTTGAATCAACCACCAGACCAATAAGCCCCTTATTTCTTCATGTAGAAGACCTCCAAGGGTGGTATTTCTTCTACATGCATAACAATTTCATCGAAAGGATTCTCTGGAATCATTTAGACATCTTTTTGAGTCATGGGTGGGCCACTAGTTCCTTCAATTGGAACTGTATTAGTTGCTATCTTTTGACCAGTTGTCATATCAAGTGTACTAAATCCTTGCAAACTCTCAGTATTGCTGATGATTGAGTCAAACTGTTGCCACTCTTTGAGTAGTTTGGGATCAATATGAATGTTTGAATCAATACATTCACTGCCTTTTCCTCATTCTTGCTCATGCTCTGGTGTTTTTTCTTTCTCAGGAACTTTTTCCATTGCAAGAATTTTATTGCTAGCTTACTGTTTAGATTCGCTTGACTGGACTGTCGGGGTTATGGCTAATAGGTTTAAAGGCAGAGTTTGCAACCTCTGGCCTCTAAGCCTATTGAACGTTTCTAGCCCTTCATCTTGATAACTCATCCTGGCCAATCCTTTAACCTGAAATAATGATTCAGCTGAAGCAAATAAATCATCGAAGTCATCAACTTCATGATTAAATTTAGCAAGTTTGGCTTGAGATGTGACGTTATAAGCAATCTGTCTTGCAACATATTTCCTGTTGGGAATTGTGGCAAGATTCAACATTTGAATCTCATCTATCTCTTTCTCGGCATGCTTGTAGTCATGTAAAGTGAAAATGCGACATCGTAAGGGAAATGTAAGCCACATGTGTTTCTTTGAATCCTTAAGGGTTCTGGATGTCCCTTCTACTATAATTTGATAAGCCAATTCCCGAGCTAACAATTTATTAGGCACATACAGGGGGAGAACATGGGGTTTAGTGAGGCTACCAAAAAGCCTTGCATAGGTAAATTTTTCCTCCCTGAACCAACTACCTACTGCTGTCAAGTCAGTCTCTGCTTCCTGGGATATCCTGGGAGTAGGTTTATTAAAAATAGAATAATATACAGGTAAAATAAAACCATTGCAAATTTTATACAGATGATTTTTGTAATGTGCCTTCCATAACTGCTTGTGGTAAATATGGATTGGATTCGGGTCTTGGAGAGTCCATCTCCATCAGAGTACAAGATATTTAGAATTGAAACAAATAATATCCATAATGTATGCACTGTAATAGAAAGGAGGAATGGTCCGGGAAGTTTTATGTGCATTTGTTCTATATTCTAAAATTGTTGTGGCTAGTTTATCAAACAAAATGTTTGCCCAATCCATCACATAACCATTGATTGCAACTTCCATTAGAGAGACCATTTCTATAGTGAATTTGGTAGAATCATGTATTCCCCACATCCTACACATCATAGCTCTAGCATAGCAATAAGGGGAAGCCAATAAGTCAACAGAGTACTTACCTGATGACTCGTGCTTGTGTTTTTCCGGAAAATGCCTCCATTGCTTTATCGGGGCTGACTTTGAGTCGTTTTCCTTCGCAAACGTTTCTAGGAATGCCTTATTGTATCGCTTCTCAAGTTGAGGTAAGTGGTGCATTTTCATGAGATCCTCAGGCTGGAATGAGCCGAATATCCTCCCATCAGCTGTGCAAAATGTTCTGTTTGAGATTGGAATTTTTTCTACCACCCATATTACTACGTTAGTATATGGCAGGATTTTAGCTCGCGCTGCTATCTTGTGAAGATAAGAACAAGACAATTCTTTAAGAGTTCCTTTTGATTTGTTATTTGAATCGGCTGTTGCTTCCTCTGATAATTCTTTGGGCTCCTCTGCTTCTATCAGATTATAAATGCTCTCCCAGCTAGTGTTTCCCAGACCAAGACACATCGTGTCTGAGATTAATCCTTTTTTGCTTGGTCTTGGATCTTTGACTGCAGACAGGACCTGAAATTTGGAATCGAGGTTCAAACCAATTTATTCTCAAATGGGTTTTTGTTTTAGCTTCTGAAACTTTGTAGCGAAAGAGCTATAGCGAAAATCCCACGATGACTATTTTAGTTTAAATTCCGGAGCTTGCAAAACCCTAAATTCTTCAGATCATATCCCCGCAAATATAGTGAGACAAGCTCTAAAATTCAGAGCCAAGTTTCAGAGCGATTTTGTCTCAAATAGGTTTCTTTTCACTTTTGAAACATCGTAGAAAAATGTTATAGCCAAAATTCCACGATGATCTATTTGGAGTAGTAAAACCCTAGAATCCAAAGCTCTAATACAAAATGTTAGGAAACCAAATCACAAAAAGATAAAAAGATAGCTCAACGCGTTAGAATTCAGCCTCTTCAAGGGGTCAACCTCCTTTAAATTATACAAATGAATAATGCTTAGATGATTCAAATGACTAAACCTCCCTTCTATATATAGGAGTCTAAGGGGTCATAATATATTCAAGCCGACATAACAATAATAACATAAGGGCACAAAAATAACAATAGTGGGTTTCTATGGGTCATACTAATAACAATATGGGGAATAGGGGCACAATAATAACAATAAGGGATACAATGACAATAGTAATGGGGGAATCACTAGTATTATAGGGGCCTAACATAACATTTGAGGGTTGCTTAAATTGTTGAACATTTTATTCATTCAAGATGAATAATCAAATCGCTGAATCTTATCTCAATGAGAGTAATAAGCTTGATGGTTCCAATTACACAAATTGGAAATTTAAGCTCGAGACTCTGCTTGAGGGACAAAATGCCTATGGCATTGCCACTAGTGATGAAGTCAAGCTGACTACTACAAACGATGGATCGAATACAATAATTCAAGACTGGGAGAAAAGGGAGATGAAGGCAAAGGTGTTACTTAAGTTATTAGTCAAGGATTGCATCATCCCTCATGTTATGATCCTATACCAATAGGTGTCATATTTCATGATTGACACTAATGAGATCTCTAATATGTTCATACCTTCTCTTGTTGCAAAGGTTTTCCATATTGTCAAAAAATCAAAAAATTCAAAAAATGTAAAGAGGGTATGCCCTAAAAGAAAAATCAAAGGGTAAAAAGAATAAAATGGTCAAAAAAGTGAAAGAAATGAACCCCAAACAAAAATACTAGGAAAGTGTGCAAGTCCAAAATGCCACTACTTGTTTGTTTTCTGCAACAATCTGATTGTGTGTATCTTGTTGATTTATGCCACCATTGATGAATGGCCAAACAACTTAATCTTGGCTAGTTCATGTTTGAATTTCTTGTTTTATAAATAGAAAATAAAATCTGGACAAACTGTTTAATCTTGGCAGATAAGTACGCAGTGTGGGTAGAATGGTGTTGCAGAACGTGATAAATTTTGTCTCCAAAAGTGTCAGCTTTCACTTCTATCACAACTGCGAGGCAGACATTATACTTGAAGCAGCTCAAGTGAAGCAAGGCTACATGACTAACTCCCCTCCATATTTTCCCTAAACATTCACTAATTTCCCCCAAAGTATTAAGATTTGTTCTTAATATCACTCATAATCCATTCATTTCATTTCATAAAGGTTTCCTAAGTAAAACCCTATTTTACATAGGAAAATGGCCACCTTTCTCATATAAACCCCCTTTTTTCCACTTCAAAACCTAAGTTTAAATACATATGCAAAAGGTTCTAAACTTAGCCTTCAATTCATTTTCATATTAATTTTTAACATTTATTATATATAAATCCCTTACAATATACCCTTCCCCATATTATGTATAAAACCCCGATATTTAATATATCCCCACCCCTGGTTGAAATATAACCGTCAACGCCGTTTAACGAAATTAATAAATTCATCTGGAAACTATTAATAACCATCCCCCGCCGCACAATAATGTGATTAATTAACCATTTGGGTTAATTAACAAACACCCCACAGACCAATCAAAATGTACTCGATATAATTAAATTATCGTTAATTATTTTGGGCCCACATATATTAACTCCTCGCCTTGTCTCACTCCCGTCAGCCGTTCGATCTCGGTCTTTTCATTTGACGGCCGATGATTATATCGCGACCACCTTTCCTGTCACGTTTTAAGTCGCGATCGCCTGGCGGTTTTCCGCCCGTACCAAAGCCATGCGTTGCTCATTCAACATGCTCGCTAGTCCTCCGCCCGATACCACTTAACCCCAAAAGCGGTGCGGGGTAAACCGCTTACCACCCTCCACTAGTGACAAAATGTCCCGTCACCTTGACGTTAGCTGCTCATTTAATGCCAAAAAGCCCCGCCAAAGCCAAATTTCGTTAAATTGATGGGAAAATGTCATTTTCACCCTTACTCATTGCAAACTGTGCTCCATGGAAAACACATCTAATCTACCACCTGGCCAAGAAATTCTAGCATCGTGCTCTGCAGTTCGTTGTTCCACCAACGAATTACACGGTTTGCTTCTTAAAAATAGGCATTTACCCAATTCTCTCCGTGAACCTGTAATTTCAATTTTTTCCACTGAGGGTTTTACCCAAAAGAGTCGAATTCAAGTTGAAATCATTCCAAAACTGCCATAAAAGGACCCCCAAGCCTGCTGCTTAGTCCATTGTTTTCACAGAAGCCCGAATTTCAGTTTGAAAACACAAGAACCAAACATGGAAGCTCCCATAGCCATGAATGTCGCGCCTATGTATGCACCTCATAAAGACTTAGATTATTTACCCCTGGCTGAAAAAGATTTTCAAATTAAAGATTTATCTGGTAACATGAACCATCTCCAGGATTTCTGCCAAATGAGGGATAACTACCGAAAAAACTATGATATTTTTGGGTTATGGGAATCAAACCTTCCCATGTACTTCCTTCCCTCAGTCCATGTTTTTACGGACATCATTCACCAATGCTGTGCCAACTATGACCCTGTCCATAGAGCAGTCATGTCCCCATCCCAAACTTATCTTTTTCACATAACTGTTGAGACTATTAATGAATGATACAGTTCCATTCCACTGAGCCCTTGGCTCGTCTTTCCATGGGGTATCTACTTGAAAAAGATTTTCAATTGTCCAACTCAGAGATAATCCGTATTGCTCATATGTTCATGCTACCTAAGCATCAACCTACAGGCCCACCTCCCTATCTGCAGACCTGGTTCACTGGCACTAGTAGACTTATTGTTGACATGATATCCCTGATCTTTGGATTTAATACCAGTGAATATGTTGATGAGATCACCCTAGTTCTACTGTCAATATTTACCCCAAGACAACACCCTACTGTCAAATATGACTATGCCACTTTCATTGCCAACAAAATCCATGATCAATTCTTGAACTTGGATAGAGAAGGAGTCTTCAAGTACACATCTTTTATATACCACCTTCTGTTATATTATCATTTAGACAACTTTTCTTTCCTCATCAGGAGGTTGGACTCAAAGGGAAATCGAAGGTCTGTGATCTTTTGGACCTCAGTCTTCCATAATACCTTTGAGTGCCCTTATACCTATGATGAGTTTATTGACTTGTTTGTTCATTCGGCATCCACTCTATTGATAGGAGCTCCTCCTCCTAGAATCTCTGGTGACATGAAAAAGATTCTACAGCTCTCCAAATAGTACAGGATAGGTGACTGGTACATGTACCAAAATCACACAGAGATTAGAATATATGGGTGTCAGCTTTGCCCTTTCAAGCTGCCTAAATATGTGCCCATGAGATTATTTGCACTAGAATATTTCAGGTAGATCATCAATGCAGACTTAATCCATTTTTGCAATGCAAAGAAGAAGGTTCTGTTGAGAATCAAAAACCAGTTAGGCCCTTATGTCATCCATTCTAGAGATGCTTGGCAAGAAGATGAGAAGATTTTAGGAGACCACCTTAAATTGAAGAAAAGTTTTTGATGGGTGCCATATCACCCAAATAGTTTTATAAGTGACAGAAAAGTAAGGAACATGCTATTAGTTTATATACATCATAGCATCCTAGAAATTGAACAATATGCAAATCAAGATGAATGGGTAGAAGGGACCTTAATAAAAGAAATTAGTGAACAGGAAAAGATAGAAAAAGCTATGAAAAATCTTGAAAAAACCCTTGACCTGGACTCTTTTGGAGAGGTGTCTTTCAAGCTGCCTCAACAATTAGGAGTTCATACATCCTCTGCTGTAACTTCTCAGCAGTCTGCACAAAAAACTAGCACAACAGTCACAGGGACTTCAAAGGGCAAAGAAGTAGATACCACGGAGCATCTTATAATGACAGATCAACCAGTAATGTCAAAACAATAGAGTCAGGGTCAATTTCCTCCAACCCAAACTAAAGCATCAGAAATTCCTTGATTACAGACTCCTCTAAATGAGGAAAGAAGCAAGAAGAGAGACAGAGAAGCCACTCCCCCCACAGGTGGGCTTGCAGAACAACCAGGTGCAAAGAGGCAAAGGTTGAATCCTCTATCAGAAGATGAAACTATTGAAGAAACCATTGGCAGTCTAAGAGGTGAGAGATTAGTCAGCCAACAGACTTCCCCAGTGATAGAAACATCAACTTGCTCACACAGGCAGGAGCTAGAAAGGCAGCACAGTGTAGAAGTTTCATCCACTAGGCCACAAATAAAACAAGCCTCAGACATCAAAAGGACATTTACAAAGATAAAGGCCAGGAACGACCCACTAAGGCTTCAAATGTACAACGAGTATCTTAAAATTCCCCCCACAAACTAGCAGAGATTAATGTCAGCTTATGACATTAAAGAGGGCAAAATGATAATGAGTTACTTCAAGCCCAAGGTGCAACAACCACAGTCAGCAGCTGATTACATCAGGAAAAATTTGGAGGTCTTAGCCAAGGATATTCATCCTATGGACCAGATTGAGCTTCATAAATAGACTGGAGAGATGGTCTACTCCACACTGGCTGATAAAGCAATGTTGGCTCATAAATTACAAAACTCCTTGGACAATACCTCTGCTCAACTACATTTGGAGAAAGCCTCTTCTCTGGCCAAGGACAACAGCATAAAATCTTTGGAGGAGATCATCCTTGAACTGGGACATGATCCCAAAGATGCTAAAGGCATAAAGCACTAATGAAGAAGAAAGAAGAGGACATTGCTGCCCTAAGAAAATAGCTGAAAATGCCTCCTTCCATGCATCCACAGACTGCAGAAGTTGTACAACAGAAATTTGAAGAGGAGATGATGGACCTACTCATGAAACTTAATGAGAGATTGAATGATACAGAGGAGGCATTGGAAAAAGCACTAAAGGAAAAGCAGGGAGAGTCGACCTCCCAGCCTCCGGAGGTAATCCCCATAGTCTCAACTATAGCCCCCTCCACACTTGGAACAACATTGGCTCCCAATGTCCTAGCAACCGCAACAGAGATAATCACAGGTACAACAGAAACAACAACAACACCAGGCAACAGTACTAATATGAGCACAAAAGAATTGATAAAGGCCATGGAAGAATTAAAGCTACAAGTGTCAGAATTGAAAATGGTAAAAGAGCAATTGGAAAAAGTAGAGAAGAATTATGAATAATCCAAAATAAATGTTGCAGAGAAAACAAGGGAGATTAAAGCCTTGGAAAGTAAAGTGAAAACATTAGAACAACAACTCACTCGGGATAAACCCTTGGTTGAGATCAGAAAAATCCTTTGGGAAAATGTCACCTAGTCTATAAATGAAATATGGCCATCTATCCAAGTAATTCAGCAGACAAGAGCACAATTAGGCAAAATGCCTGAAGAAGCTAATCGGCTTATACATTTTTTGAACACCCACAATGGAGAACAACTGCAACAACTTGGCATTCAAGACAGGACAGACACAATTTTGGAGATCAAAAAAGTTCTAACCAAAAGAACTTTAATGCAGAACTTAGAGAGAAGGTGCCAAGATATGCAAGTGGAAATCAATGCATTTATGGAGAAGTTCACAGTTTTGCTGGGTAAAGGGCTACCAAGTTCTTTGGTCATCAATGATAAGTTAATGAAACACATTGATTATGTTGATAAATTGAATGAGCATGCCACCAATCAAACTAGTGCATCAGGAGTGAAAGCACTTCCATCTGGCTGAGTCCTCTATGACAACTTAGAAAATTTATTCTACATTGAGCACGAGGTAAAGCATTTATTCACCATTCAGCCTAATTTCTTCAGATATACAAAGGCTGATGAAAATCTCAGAAAACTTCAGAGGCATAAATTACCAGCGCAGAAATGGTGGGAAGATATGTTAGAAATTTTGAAATTTCTCAGGAGTAAGACATAATTTTTGTGCTATTCTACCATGATAAGATAGACATGAATGAATGAGGGTCAAATGGGTCAAAGTGTATCAGATCAGGGTTCAAGAACATCCGACAAAGATGGAGCAGCCAACACAGAGTATCACTGGAAGACAGCTATAAACAGACTCGCAGAGCCTGCCTCCAGCACATTCGACAGAGACGGAACGGCCATCACGACAACAGTTTATCTTTTCCCTGTTTTCGAGACTATTTTTCTCTATCTTTTGTAAAAAAATGACTAGTCATCACTAGATATTATCTCCATGAGATATTTTGTGACATATTTTGTATAAATACCCCCCAAATGAAGTATTTGGGGTTGGTGAGTATTCCTAGATTTTGTTGTAACATTGAGTTTCCGGAATAGAAAGCTGTTGGAATCAACTGTTGTTGGGCTCGCTGGATGAAGAATCAAAGTAGAGAACTTGTCATAGGATTCTTGAATCAACCACCAGACCAATAAGCCCCTTATATCTGTGTTTTAAAGTTTTATGGTTCCTTATATCACCCGTGTTTCAAAATCTGAATGATAAAGATAAAGATTAATTCAGAATATGCTTGAATGCACTTTGCTTTCATATGTTATCATTCTCTGTGTTTTCTTCAGAATTAGAATAAGCAGTGTAAATCTTAATTTCTCCTGTTTCCTAATTCTTTCATATTGACTATTTGTTAAGGAATTCTTAATTTTCTCTTTAGTAGTAATCATCCACTTTCCCAGGATCTCGAACGTGAACCTTCATTCCATCCACTTTGTTGAATGCAATGAAGCTTGGGGGGGCATGTACCTCGTTTTGCGTCATTATGCTGGGGGCATGCGAACTTATAAAAAGCATAGTTTTTTGTTTCAAGTTTGTGTAAACATGAAACCGAATCCAAGCAGAGTTCTCCATGGTTCAAGCTTGTGTAAAAATGAACCCATACCCGAGTCACCTTTAAGCTCTTTTCTGACTCGTAAAACATGAAAAGATTGCTGAGTATTTTTTCCCTTTTTGACTCGATAAAGAGAATAAAAATGGAGGTCTTCTTTCAGCTCTTTTTTGACCGTTTAAAGATGAAAATATTGCTGAGTTATTCCTCTTGACTCGTTAAACGTAAATGAGAGGCGATCGTCTTTAAACCTTTTTCCGACCGCATAAAAATGAAAAGATTATCGGACCCTTGTCGTTTCAGGTTCGTTAACGATCACGAAGCGACATGGTTTCGGTCGCTTTTTTACCTTTTCAGATCGAAATCACTACTTATGAAAAGTACTCCTCGGTCGTAATGATCGGGCGATTCTTTCAAGCATTGTTTTATAAATTTTCGGGCTCGAGAGACACAACTTTACGAAAAAGGACACCCCTGGAGTTTACTTTTCCGCTGTCTTTTCAAACTCTCTAAACATGAAAAGACGTCGAGTTCTTCCTTTGTCAGACTCGTTAAAACTTAATGACATCGGATTCCGTCGCGATGATGCCTCCCAAGCATATTTTATCCCTGTCAAGCTTGTCATCTAAAAATAACCGGGGTACTCGCCAGAAATGGTGGGGGAATAAAGGAACCACAATTATCGTCATGTTGACAGTATGTCACTCTTGAACATGGCACTTGTCTGCATTCGTGTCTGGGTGGGGACACCTCATCTTGTTTTACACTTGTCTCCGTGGGTTTGGGTTATCCTGTTTGACCATTCATTTGCTCATCGTCTTGTCACCATGACCCCTGATCATTTGATGTCAAATACTGCCAATTCCACTGTCGTGCCGCCGATATGTTCAAGAGAAGTTGAACTCTGCAGAATACTCAACCTCCCTCTGATACCTCACACAAAACATTTTATCCTTCTCTGTCTCGTGTCGATGATGTGGGAAACATTATGGCCCACCTTCAATTAAGGTCACTTCCTGTCGACTTCAGCTTATTATCCAGGAAGTTGACTTAGAGACTCCCTTCAGGTACCTTGGAGCCTGCATGCCTCAATGGCAGGTTCTTCGTGTTCGACCTGAGGTTTTCATCATTGGCCTCCGATCGGATGATTCTACGGGTGTTCGACACCGGCTCGACACCGGCTCACTGATTCACACGACGTGGATTGTACCTATAGTACCTTGAGTACCATTGTCATTATTGGTGGTACCTTTCATGTCTGTTAACAATTTTCATCATTGACTGGTAATCAGACGATGTTCCTGCATGTTCGACTTTGACTCCCATATTTGCATGCTTGGACTTGTACTTTGTTCGGGTCGAGATGGAGCGCAAGATCCTGGATTTTGTCTGTTGAGATCCAGGTTGCATTTTGTGGATTATTATGATCATTACATGACTCATTCACTGGATGGTTGCGACCATGCTTGAGTCTATTCATCGATCCTCGCTGGATGACTGCGTCCATACCTTGGATCCTAATTTTTAGGTACTCTGCTATGGATGGCTGCGCCCATACCACGTACATCATGTACTTGAGATATCAGTTGTACTTCGTGCAGGTTCTCTAACAGCCGTGTTTTCAGTTGACCATGTTCTTGTAAAGCATTTCACCCCTCTCTCTCTCAGGCCTCATGCTTTAGGGGGCATCTGTTACACAATATTTTGTCACCGTCCCTGTTACTCCTTCTCCCGCACATTGGAGGACTTATTCCGGGACCTGTGAGAAGTGACATAACTTGAAAACCCTGAAGACACCTTTTGCAAAATACCCATAAAAATAACCCTTTTTCCATTGGCGTTGTTCCTCAGTGTATCAGTCGCGCTAATGAGGGGAATCCTCCAAAGAGGGCGCACCAACTGGCGCTCTGTATCAGAGTCGCACTAGCGCCAACCCAGTTGGGTAAATTTTTTTACAAACAAACTTTCAGAGGTTCCTTCTAACCTATTCATGAACTGATTCGAGTTTGAGTTCGTTCAGTTGGGCTTCGAATCTCCCAAGGAGGGAAGTAGTTCTCCACCTCTCATGGAAGCTTCCTAATGATAAGGACAATCCCATGAATCTTATGGATGATGTTATCTCCTTCTCCTCTCTCTATATAAGCTTGTCCTTTTGCCTTTGACAAGTTAGTTAGTAATTCTACTCTTCAAGCTCCCAAATCTAAGTCCCAAAGTCTGAGAATTGCTAAGCTCGTGTTACAAGAGGCCTTGTTCATCCCCATAAGGCTATATCTTTAAGGAGGAGATCCATGTCCAAGTAACCAAGGAGAGAGAGGCTTATTCCCCATCCCCTACAAGCTTTGCAAGGCATGTGTTGCTGATCACCCAACCAAAGGAGGATTTGACGTTAGAACTTGGTTGTATTCTCTTTTGTTTATCAATAATAATAGACGACTGTCATTATGGTTGCACTCATGTGTCTTTATAATGATGTTTGAGTTGTATCCTTTCTGACTGATACATAGTTGCATTTCTTGGATTTTATGCTTGTATTTGTTTTGTTATTTGCATGTGCAGGTGTCTGTTCACGAGGATCGTGAGGATTGTGACCAGCTGAAGCAAAAGAATGGGAGCGATGACTCTTCTATGAATACTAGCATTGGATTCGAGGTAGGCCCTCATCATCGGTCTTTACTTTGCAATTAGGAACCTACGTATTAGCATTGTTTGATTGTTGCTAGACCCCATTTAGGCTAGTGGGATCGCCTCTGTCCACAGAGGGGATTTACCTACACAACAATTTGGCGACTTCGCTGGGGAGTTGGCTTTTTGCCTTGTTTGCTTGTTTTGTTTTGTTGTTTGATTTGTAAACTTTAGGAGGAGCCTGAGGTTTCGCTAGATAGCCTTCGAAACGCTATTCCTATACGTTAGCATATTAGATCAACGCCACTTCAGTCCATCTCTGGTTTGGTTTACGAACTGAACGACTTAGAAATTGCCTTGTTTCTTGGTTATTTCCTTGGTTTCTCCTACTTGTTTAGCTTTCTGGGTTGAATGCCTGTGTTGCTTCTTGCCTCTTGGCGTACTTAGGTATTGCTGATTTGGCCTTGGCTCTTTTGTTTTTATTTTTCCATAGCAAACTTGGCTGGCGCTAGTTTATAGCGTGACAGTCGCGCACGTTGGCGCAAGTTTCACATTTACAACCTGCGCCAATTCCTGAAAGGCGCTTGTTGCAGCCTGACAGTCGTGCCAGGCCTGTAAACTTTTGAAGTTTGCTTGGTTGCGAACTTTTTCAGCTTGGGTTTTGCCCTAAGTACTTTTTTAAGACTACTTGAGTGTGTTGGAGTGTGATTTGACTGGCTTTGATCGTTACCGTTTGGGTGTTTGCTTTTTTCTACTGATTTCACGTTTCTAGCCCTAGGGCATCTAGTGGCCTTGTGAATCAAGCCTTCCTCAGGTGTTTTGATCTTTTTGTGGTCCAATCAACTCTCTTGTTTGCTCCCTTACACTAGTTTGGTAGTTGTGAATCATTTTGTTGCATTATTTGGGTGATTTCCTTTGTCTTCACTTGAATTCCACTCCGTCTCACTTTGAGCCTAGATCACATGGCTCATTGTTGTCTTTGGGATCTTTTTGGTTCTTTGGATGTTTGATTTGTGATTTGAGGAACTGAACATGCTTGTATTGGATATAATTTGCTTGTGTCATTTCCCAAATTTGTTTAGTGCATTTTTCCATTATTGAAAAGAAAAATCTCTTTTGCTTTGAATTAGTTAATGAAAATTAGAACTTTTCATTTCGACTAGTGATTTAGCGATCTTAAAGGAAAGATTATTGATTTGCATTAGCTGCATTAGGGAAGCTCTTTTGTTGTTTTGTGATCATTTCGTTTGCATGAAAGCTCTTCAACTCTCTCGTAATTAGCATTCATTGAATGAAATGACATGTTTTGGCATATAGATTACATTTAGGGAATTTTGAGAGTTTACATACGGTAGGACCTGAAAACTGAAACTTAACTCAAGATCAACTTTAAAATAAAAATAATCAATCTAAAAACGCATTGGAACATAACGCTCACATTCTAGAGGTCTAGGCTAGAGACGTTCTCTGGTGTCGTTAAACCTAGTCACTTTTGTTTTCACTCAAGGTTGGGTGATTCCTCCTTTTGTGACTCAACTGTGGTCTAGTACGGACTTGTGCTCCCACGTACCGTCGAGTATATGGGGAGACTCCACTAAGTTATCATCCTTGATCCACAGGAAGCCGTGTCTGCCGCCTTACAGCCCGTAACGCACCGAACACAACATTCGGGAAGATTGAGTGTCGTACGGAAAGTCCTTGGTTTTCATACGATTGCTAAGGTGGATATGCACTTTTACGGATTGTCTAGTAAACCGCTTGCATAGTTCTCCAGAGTAGTCACTTTTTGATCCTTTTCAGACTCCTTAAAAGAAAAGGCTCCCTTGAGCATTTGTCACTTCGGGCTCACTAAATATTCGAAGGCGACTAGAGTCATCTTTTTGTCCTTTTCTCGACTCTTAAAAAATGAAAAGGTCAAGTTGTGTCCTAATGTCTTAAAATTTATTCGACCACGATCACATTTACCTTGTTAGATCTTGTTTGCGTTAGTTTTGAGTAGGGTCTTTCCTCGTTAGCTTGTCTAGGATTTTTTGAATTTGATCATCCTGGCAAATCCATCGATCTCGTCTCCCGTCCCTAGTGACCAAGGGTCTCCTTCCTCTACTGCTCCTGAGACACCGGTTTGTGGTGACACTTTTCCTGTTATTCCAAGTGTCCAACCATTGAGTTCTCATGCCCCAGAAGACGAGTTTCACGATCTGTTTTGGAACCCTGTTTGGGAACCTTACGAAGAGGATTTTCCCTCTACTCCTACTGCTGTTTCGACCTCGATGGCTTCCTCTGATATGGAAGACACAACCCCTGTAGCGAGTGAAACACCTGTTGTGTCAAGTATTGAGACTCCTATCCCGGCCACATCCCCGGTCATATCTATGCCCTACACTGTCACCCCTCTCGGTGTTACAGTGCCTTTACGCTATAGGGCTCCGAGGGATGCCATGGGCTCTAGGAACTCCTCTTCAGGTACAATGTGGGATCATAACATCATTCCCACTACGGGATCTTTTGTTTCCCAAGTTCACAATATCATTGTCACATCAGTTCCGACCAATCCGACCGTTTATGTCGCATCTTCGACTCCGGTTGCTAGTGTCGTTACGGCATCCTTGATCGTAACTACTGTTGTTGGCCCATCTTGCGGTCCAGTATATAGTGGTCAATCGGCACATACAGCCAGAGTTGTTAGTGCCCCACCTTCTTCTAGTGCCATTCCAGCAGGGGCGGCATATTCTCAATACTTGCATGCTGTCCAGAATTCAAGCGTGCAAGGCCCTTATTATGACTCTGTCGGTCATCATTTGTATACCTCCTTGCCAGCTGAGCCCGCTGTTGAGGTTTCAGTTCCGTTGAATGTCGCTTGGGGTACCACCGGTTATGGTGGTGGCCAATTCCATCTGGATCAAGGGCAGCCACACCAAGGACCATCATACCAAGGTCAGACATCCTACACACAGCCTAATTATGGGGAGCAGTATTATGGCCAAACCTATCGAGGGCAACCTGGAGGCTCGCAAGGACAACCCTCCCAGGGACAACCTTTGGCCTATGGTGGCTCGTCTTTTACCTATCTTGGGACCCCCTCTGGAAACCCGGGACAACCTTATGCTCAACAAGGACAACCTGGAGTCCAGCAGGGATACCCTTCGAGTCAACCCTACGGGAATCCAAGACAACCTTACGCGCAACAAGGATAACCTAGAATCCAGCAAGGGCACCCTTCTGGGCAGGGTGGTCAGCCTTACATGCAGCAAGGCCAGCCCACTGCTCAGCCTAGTCAGTCATCTGGTCCGCAAAGACAACCCTCGTTTGGACAAGGACAACCTAACACCCAGCAAGCTCAACCTTCTAGGCAAGTAGGTCCATCCCAAACTCAACAAGGGCAACCTTCCGGCCAAATGGCCCAACCTCAGTCTTCCCAAGGACATCCTTATGGGCCTGCTCAATCGGGCATGCAGATGGTCCCTGCTTCTCAAGCTCAACCTGGTTTTCAGCCCCAGACTCAAACTGGTCTCCAGCCGCAAGGTGAGTTTCAATCCCAACCTTCTTACCAAGCGCAGCCTGGTCCCCAGGCTCAGTATGGAGCCCAGCAACCGTATAGATACCAGCAACCCCAGGGGCAAACTCAGTTTGCCCCGTATCAAAATTACCAACAGCTGCAGGTCGCTCCTTATCAAAATTACCAGCAACCTAATGCTGCTCCTGCAGGTCAGTATGGTAACCAATGGGGCGCTGGGGGGCAGATCAAGAATCAACCGTCCAGTTATGGATATAACCCTTATGGACAGAGTCCCTACGGACAAGGTCCTTTTGGACCTGGGCCATCCGGAAAAAGTCAATGGGGGCAACCAGCAACTGGGTGGAACTTTGGTCCTACCTCATATCCACAACCGCAGATGTCCTTCAACCCTCAGCTACCATTCTTAGCAATGTTGGAACTGCCTTATGTGTCTAAATTAACCAATGATCCTATCTTGCATAATCCACAATGGCCGCTGGTTCCAACCAAGATACCCGGCAATTGTCCCAAATTTGACGGAAAAGCTGGAGAGGATCCTCAAGCCCATGTAATGACTTATCACCTTTGGTGCTCGTCGAATTCATGGCTTGACGATTCAATCCGGCTCTGCCTGTTCCAAAGGACTCTCACTGGCTCCACTGCTAAATGGTACATTGAATTGACCCGTGCGTCTTTTCAAGATTTCAATTCATCGGCAATGGCATTCCTCACTCATTTTCAGTTACCCATTCGGTATGAGACGGGAACGCATCTCCTTACGTCTCTCAAACAGGACACAGCTACGCACATCTCTGATCATATACATGAATGGAGATGGTGTCGTCGGTTGATCAAGTTCTCGATTCCTGATCAACTCCTAACCGATTGGTTCACGACCTCCTTTGTCCCTAAGATTGCACAGGACATTGCTATGGGAGCTTGTGTGACTAAAGAGCAAGCTATCGCGCGTGCCCAGTACCTTGACTTAGTTTATTCTCAGTCAGGTACTTTATATGAGTATTTTCCTGATGCCCCGAGACCCGGTACATCCAAAGCTCCACCAAATCCATCTGTTGATGGGGTTATTGGCTCTGTGAATCCGTCGTCGAAGAAATCATCCTCTAACCCTGGGAAGCAAAAATCGAATGCTTCAAACGAAAACACTTCTAAGGGTGGTTCTAATTCTGGGACTACTTCCGAGGTCAACGCCGTTCACTCCACCACGGTGAAAAAGGCCTCGAAAGGAAAGAAAAAGGGGAAAGAAAAGAATAAGTCTGAGCAACCCAAACAGGATTCCTCCAAACCTCCACCCGAGGGAGGAGCCAAGCGTAAACAAAAGTATCCTTGTCTTATCTATGATGAGGATCATTATACCAAAGACTGCCCTAGGTGGTCCGAGGTCAATCGTTTATTGAAAGGTGCTCCTGGGATTCCTATGGTTCTAAAAGAACCTTTCCCCTCTCAACAGACTCAAATGGTGGCTGATCCATCTTCGTCTTCATCTCCCTTTGGTTCCCAAGTGTTCATGGCTGGAACCATTCTCGTTCATGTAATGACTCGAACAAAGGAGTATCCGTCATCCACCAGGAAGGAGCCTGAGGTCCCCTCGAGTGCTCCTCCATCCAGTTCTGGTCCGCTCCACATCGAGAGACCTAGTACTGAGACCCCCATCCAACCCCCTCCCAAAGGAGTACTCCAGAGATCATCTTACAACCCAAATGCTCGTGCTGCCCAGCACTATAGCATATTTGAGGACTTAGCGCAAGCTCCGTCGGCTATGTCCGCTTTAGAAGTTCTCCAGAGCTGCCCCCCTCAGAGGAAGTCCCTGCTATCGGCCATCGGTGGCATCGACCCGGCAGATTCAGATTTGATCACCTTTGATCTCGAGAGCCATGTCCCTAGGCTGCCTCATCAGATCGCCTTCCTCATACAAGTCATCATCAGTTCGAAAACGATTCATCGTACAGTTATTGATGAAGGCGCGTCAACATGCATCATGTCTGTTGCTTGTTGTAAAGCGATCGGGTCTTCGACTTTGAGCCAGTCTCCCACAACGTTGGAAGCCTTCGATGGGAGAGAATCTCGTCCCTATGGTATCCTTCAACGATTGCTGATTACTTTGGAAGGGAAAACTGTTGAAGTGGAAGTTGAGGTCGTTGACGCAAATCTTACTTACAACCTCCTTCTAGGCCGGAGTTGGACATATGCCATGCGTGTCGTGGCTTCGTCCCTCTTCCGTGTCATCTGTTTCCCTCACCAGGGGAAAATTGTCATGGTAGACCAGCTCTCCTTCTCCACTTCTTCTTCTAAAGGCAATGTGCCTTTCGTAGAGCATACCTCCATCCCTTTTGAGAGTGTGGGAGTCAGGCTCTTCAAAGACCCCGCCCTCATGGGTGTTTTTTCACTCCCACCTCCAAACCTCGCCTCCATTAGTATGATTTCGGTTCATTTTGATCCTTGGATCCTCCCCTCCACTGACCAGATCGAATCGTGGGGTGAGGAGATGCCGTTGAGTCCCGCCGAGCTCAACTACATAGAAATCACTGTTGTATCTGCTCCTCCTGTTGAATCTGCTTCTTTAAGCGGAGCTCTTGACTCATACGACTATTCCCCTTGGCTTGGAGAATGTGCCTCCTCGGATCCATTAAAGGAAATATTTCCTTCCGACGAAGCCATCATAGAGACCATGTCTCTCGAGGAACCTCCGTGGTTCAATCTTCACCACCATTCCTCATTTCTCCCTACCCTTCGGGAAACGTCGGCTTGTCTCGAGCGGTTCACTCCATGTCACCCTTCACAACCTCTTCAGACACCTATTCAGGTCTATCAAGTATCTTCTGAAGGGAATTTGGGGAACATTACGCAGACCCAACCTATCGACATCTCTGTCAAAACAGGGGTTGTCGAGCACATTTACATAGGAGTCACTTGCACTCCTGAGGAAATTCACATCTATATAGCTCTTTTTCGTAAATTTCGTGACGTCTTTGCATGGTCCTATGAAGAGATGCCCGGCATTGATCCAAGCTTCGTAGTGCATGAGATACCTACGTATCCAGGAACTAAACCTGTTCGTCAACGTTTACGCCCTGTGCACCCCCGCAAGGCTGCAGCAATCAAAGCAGAAGTCGAAAAACTTCTTAAAGTTGGTTTCATTTACCCTATCCCACTCACAGATTGGGTCTCTAACATTGTCCCTGTGGATAAAAAACAGGGTACTATTCACGTCTGTGTCAATTATCGCGATATTAACCGAGCCTGCCCAAAAGATAACTACCCCACACCTTTCATTGACCAGCTCATTGATGAGTGTGCTGGGAGTGAGATATATTCGTTCATGGATGGTTTTTCTGGATACAACCAGATCAATATCGTGCCCACCGATCAACACAAGATGGCCTTTATCTGTCCGTGGGGTACTTTCGCTTATAAAAAGCTCCCTTTCGGTCTCAAGAATTCCGACGCCACTTTCCAACGTGTGATGTCTTATGCCTTTCATGATATCCGGCACATCGTACAGCCTTATCTGGATGACCTTCCCACTCATTCATCCAAACGCCAAGACCATCTGTCGCATCTCCGCGAAATTTTTCTCCACTGTCGACACTACAATATTCGACTTAATCCACATAAATGTGTCTTCTACGTAGAATCTGGCCGACTTCTCGGGTTTATCGTCTCCCGAGAGAGCATCCGCTTGGATCCCCTTAAAGTCGAGGCCATTTTGAATCTTCCTCCCCCTGCTTCTTTACGGAAACTGCAGAGTTTGCAGGGTAAAGCAAACTTTTTACGACGATTCATCCTGAATTATGCCGAGGTGGCAAAAGGTTTCACGCAGTTACTCAAGCGCGACACCCCGTTTCGATGGGATGCCATAGCTCAAGAGTCTTTCGAACATCTTAAAACTCTTCTGGTTTCCGCCCCTTTGTTGCGGCCTCTGAATTATCATCGCAATTACACGTTGTATCTGGCCGTTGCTGATACCACCATCGGCATGGTTCTGGTTTAGGATGACGATAATGGCACTGAACATGTTATTTATTACCTTAGCCGCAATTTGTAAGACACGAAATCTCGATATGCTTATGTTGAGAAGTTGGCACTAGCCGCTGTTTGCGCTGTTCAACGCTTCCGTCATTACATCTTGTTGCGTACCACGACATTGATCTCTGATTGTAACCCTATGACCTACATTTTGTCACGTCAGTTGATGGGGGATAAATACTCCAAATGGATAGTCATCCTCCAAGATTTTGACTTGGAATTTACTACCGCCAAGTCTAAGAAATCGCTTGTCTTCGCTGAACTGTTATGTCCTTTGCCATCTATTGTTGCCTCCTCTCAGTTAGAGGATTCCATTCCGAACAAAACTCTCTTCCTCATCAGTACCCTCGATCCCTGGTGCGGGGATATTATTGTCTACTTGCAGACGTCCTCCTTCCGTCCCGAGACCTCTAAGGATGCTCGCCGACTGATCCGACATCAAGCCCAACCATATCGCATCGTTGGGGACACCTTGTACCGTCTCGGCGTTGATTATGTTCTTCGTCGATGCTTGACTCTCGAAGAAGCAGAAAGAGTTTTAAATGACTGCCACTCTGGTGCTTGTGGCGGTCACATGTCTGGATATGCCACTACACAAAAAACCCTCTGTGCTGGCTACTTTTGGCCCTCCATTTTCAAGGATTGCATTCTTGCCGTCCGTTCGTGTCATGAGTGCCAAATTTACCAACAGAAGATGCGTGCACCCCCTGCTCCACTGCACCCCGTTGTAACCGTCAACCCTTTTGCCAAATGGGGCATCGATTATATGACCTGTAACCCTCGCTCGGCCGGGGGGCATGGGTACATCATCATTGGTGTTGATTATTTCACGAAATGGGTCGAGGCGATGCCTACATTGTCTGAAGACGGTCACACCGCGGCGCAGTTTTTTTTCAACCATGTTATTTCGTGGTTCGAAGTACCCTAAGCCATCGTCACTGATCACGGAAAGTATTTTCATAATCACATGATGACCGAGCTAACAACCCAGTTGGGCCTAAGGCATGATAGTTCAACCCCGTACTATCGTCAAGAAAACGGTCCATTGGAAGCCGTGAACAAAGTTTTGGTCACAATGCTTCAACAAACTGTTGGCATGCATAAGTCCAATTGGCATCTGATGTTGTTCTCTGCTTTGTGGGCCTACCGTACCTCCATGAAGGATGCCACCGGTTTCACTCCCTTTCAGTTAGTTTATGGAATGGAGGCTACCCTTCCTATTGAGTGTGAGATTCCTTCATTGAAGATAGCCGTCGAATTGCTCCCTGATACTACTCTAGTAGAAGAGCGCCTTCTTTACTTAGAGCGGCTGGACGAGACTCGTCGCCTAGCCTCCTTAGCTATTGAAGCACAGAAGAAGCGAGTGAAAACTCACTTCGACAATACTGTTCATCCCTGCTCTTTCATTGAGGGAGACTTAGTACTGCTCTATGATCAAGCTAACGATAAGCTGAGGGCAGGAAAATTTGAGCCTATGTGGCACGGGCCCTACATTGTGAAAAGAGTTTTGCAAAAAGGGGCCTACGAGCTTATTTATTACGAAGGGAATCCCCTGGATAAGCCTCGAAATGGGCTTTATTTGAAAAAATACTATGCATGAGTCCAGGCACTCTCTCTTTTTTGTATATACGTGTGCTTTCAGCAAGTGTGTTGTGTGCATGTTTTCATGTTTTTGTCTTGGTGTGTCGGCGTGATTGCCACTTATTATGTCTTTTTGCCTCTTGGACAGATGTCTGGATCGCCTTACATTGGTTTTGCTGATGGTGCCTCCCGCAGTACACGCAACTTGTCATCTGCGGCATGGGTGATCTACGATCCTCATGGTGAGTTAGTAGACATTCAAGGGGTTTGTCTAGGTTGTACAAAAAACAATGTCGCTGAATATAGTGTTGTGATTGAATTATTGGCTGAGGCGATTAACCTCGGCATTCTAACATTGGTTGTGAACTTGGACTCTCAGCTTGTCGTCCACCAACTCAACGGGCATTATTCCATCAGAGATCATCGGATCTTAAGGTTGTATTTGCGTGTTAATTTGTTAGAAAGGGATTTTGATTTCATTACTTATCAGCATATTCCAAGGTGACTTAATACGTTAACCGATGCATTAGCTAATTATGTGTTGGACAGGCATTTGCATAACATGTAATTCAACATAATACAAGAAGCATAACGTACAATAAACTGTGAAACATATGTATATATATATGTGTGTCCAAAATGTTTGCACCCTATGCATCATCAAAAAATAATACATGTTTGTCTGAATACATCTGAAGATAACATGTCTCTCAAAAAATATGCATAAGAAGAAAAACGCCTAGATATCTAGTCCTGGTGGTGCTCATGGTAGCACGTCACCGCTCGCACTAAACATCTCAGGAGCCGGTGGATGCGAGTTGGCACCCCCACTGTGTGCCTCTGGTACGCTAGCGGGACATCCGCTAGCCGAGCATAATCTGGAATCCCTCGAGTGATAGCCTCGAGGTTCTGAAGAAGCTCTTCTCTGTCACCGCCCTCCTCCTGAGGATCTACTCCTGCTACTGCTGCTGCTGGGTGTCTCCTCGCAATGGGAGACATGTCAGCCGAACGCTCTGGGACAACGTCTGCATATGCATATAAAGGTCATTAGGACAAGCATGTGATAACCAAAAAAATCATAAAAACACAAAATCAAAAAATGAGATCATACCAATCTCCTCGTCCCAGTCCTCTCCCTCCGGCAGAGGGAGGTCAGGGTCTCCGGTGAAGTTTATCCCCGCATACGGCCAGTCCTCCACCACAATTAGTTGGCGGCGAAGCCACCCGAAAAACTCAGGTCTAAAAGACATCTGCTGACCGCCACCACCCCTCGGCATCAATGCCGCCCATCGAGCCATCCTCGGCTCTCGAGGTGCTGGGTCAGGAACAAAAGCCCCTTGGCCCTAGAAGCTTGGCACACGTTCCAAGAAGAACGTTACCAAGATGGAGCCATATCCAAACTGTTGCAGCTTGCCCTGCTTTGCCTTGGTCAGCTGCCTCTTCATATTGGTCGTCACTACTAATGCCCAATTGAAGACTGTCGGACTAAGGCACTCTGTCGCCAGGATCAGATGGTTCTTCGTAGCTTCGTGGGGCGCCTGTGCCCCCACAGCTCGTGTGATGGTGAACAGTAATGCTCTAAGAATCAAGTCCGAGAAGGTGGGGATATCCACCTTCGAGCTGCCCTGCCCGTATCTTGCACCTGGGCAAACTCGGGCCTTCACCTCCTCCATCTTCTCTCCAGATGGCCTGCTACCGGTCAATCGAGGTACCGGCCCCCGTCGTGACAATCCAGTGAGGAAGTAGATATCAGATACGTCTAACTCCAATACTTGGTCCCGTATTCGGAACACCTGTTCCTGTACGTCCCACAAGTTGACCAAATACTGTAAGAGCTCTGGTTGAGCTCGCAAATAGGACAGCAAGAAATATTTCTTGAGCCCGCATGCTCTGAGTGCCTCCATGCAGTCCTCATCTGCCAAGGCCAATGTGTCTACCTGATCATGTTCTCGTTCTTTCCACACGATCACCATTTTTGCGTATTTCCTTGCAAACACAAGCCCAAAACAATAAATTAGATACTTGAATAACTTGAAATTGAAGGGAAATTGGTTTAGATTTGTTTTAAAATTGGCCAAAAAACCCGCGCGGCCGTTGGCGCGACTATTTCTAAAACAGTCGCACCCATGGGCGCGTGCCCTTTGGGAAAGTTGTCCCATTGGCGTGGGTCAGTGCCCGAAACCCGCGCTAATGGGCGCAACCCTTAAATTTGAAATCCTCCCTATAGAGGATGAAAAATCAATTTAAAACAAATTTTAAATGATGGAAATGGAGCAAAAGACGAGACCTCTTACCTGACATTGACAGCGCTCCGAATGGTCCACTGGATTTGTCGCAATCGCCAACTGAAGATCGCACTCCAAAAGCCCTAATGTCGCTCTCAAAAGGTAAAAAGTGAAAAGTAATTTTTTGATTTACCATTTTCACCATTTTATAACTTTTTGACCCCTAAATAGGTTTTTAAGAGTCATTTTATGAATATTTGTGTCGAAAATGGATTTTACGCCCATTTCTTGTGTAGCGACAGGTGTTTGTGCAGCTTTGGCGGTGAAACGAGTTGTATTCTATACTTTTTCGGACTCGTTAAATACACGAAAAAATCACTTTGGAGTCATCTTTTACTCTTTTCTGACTCTCTAAACATGAAAAGAATGCCAATTTGGTCCTCTCGACTCGTTAAAAGGAAATGAGAGGCGGTCGTCTTTAAACCCTTTTCTGATTGTTTAAAAATGAAAAGATTGTCGGACCCTTGTCGTTTCCGATTCGTTAACGGTCACGAAGCGACATGGTTTTGATCGCTTTTTTACTTTTTCAGATCGGAATCACTACTTATGAAAAGTACTCCTCGGTCGCAATGATCGGGCGGTTCTTTCGAGCATTGTTTTATACTTTTTCGGGCTCGAGAGACACAACTTTACGAAAAAGGACACCCTTGGAGTTTACTTTTCTGTTGTCTTTTCAAACTCTCTAAACATGAAAAGATGTCGAGTTCTTCCTTTTTCAGACTCGTGAAAACTAAATGACATCGGATTCCGTCGTGATGACGCCTCCCAAGCATATGCTATCCCCGTCAAGCTTGTCATCCAAAAATAACCGGGGTACTCGCCAGAAATGGTGGGGGAATAAAGGAACCACAATTATCGTCGTGTCGACAGTATGTCGCTCTTGAACATGGCACTTATCTGCATTCATGTCTAGGTGGGGACATGTCATCTTGTTTTACACTTGCCTCCGTGGGTTTGGGTTATCCTATTTGACCTCTCATCTGCTCATCACCTTGTCACCATGACCCCTGATCATTTGATGTCAAATACTGCCAAGTCTACTGTCGTGCCGCCGATGTGTTCAAGAGAAGTTGACCTCTGTAGAATACTCAACTTCCCTCTGATAACTTGCACAAAAAACATCTTATCCTTCTCTGTCTCGTGTCGATGATGTGGGACACATTATGGCCCACCTTCGATCAAGGTCACTTCCTGTCGACTTCAGCTCATTATCCAGGAAGATTGACTTAGAGACTCCCTTCAGGTACCTTGGAGCCTGCATGCCTCAATGGCAGGCTCTTCGTGTTCGACGCGAGGTTTTCATCATTGGCCTCTGATCGGATGATTCTACGGGTGTTCGACACCGGCTCACTGATTCGCACGCCGTGGATCGTACCTATATTACCTTGAGGACCATTGTCATTAATGGTGGTACCTCTCGCGTCTGTTAACAGTTTTCATCATTGACTGGTAATCAGATGATGTTCCTGCATGTTCGACTTCGACTCCCATATTCGCATGCTTGAACTTGTACTTTGTTCGGGTCGAGATGGAGCGCAAGACCCTGGATTTTGTCTATTGAGATCCAGGTTGCATTTTGTGGATTATTACGATCATTGCATGACTCATTCACCGGATGGTTGCGACCATGCCTGAGTCTATTCGTTGATCCTCGCTGGATGGCTGCGTCCATACCTTGGATCCAAATTTTTATGTACTCTGCTATGGATGGCTGCGCCCATACCATGTACATCATGTACTTGAGATATCAGTTGTACTTCGTGCAGGTTCTCCAGCAGCCGTGTTTTCAGTCGACCATGTTCTTGTAAAGCATTTCACCCCTCTCTCTCTCGGGCTTCATGCTTTAGGGGGCATCTGTTACACATTATTTTGTCATCGTCCCTGTTACCCCTTCTCCCACACATTGGAGGACCTATTCCAGGACTTGTGAGAAGTGACATAACCTGAAAACACCTGCATTTTATCCCCTTGAGTATGTACTTCATATGCCCTGAAGACACCTTCTGCAAAATACCCATAAATATAGCCCTTTTTCAATTGGTGTTGTTCCACAGTGTATCACTCGCGCCAATGGGGGAAATCCTCCAAAGAGGGCGCGCCAGCTGGCGCTCTGTATCAGAGTCGCACTAGCGCCAACCCAGTTGGGTAAAATTTTTAACAAACCAACTTGCGAAGGTTCTTCCTAACCTATTCATGAACTGATTCCAGTCTGAGTTAGTTCAGTTGGGCTTCGAACCTCCCAAGGAGGGAAGTAGTTCTCCACCTCTCATGGAAGCTTCCTAGTGATAAGGACAATCCCATGGATCTTGTGGATGATCTTATCTCCTTCTCCTCCCTCTATATAAGCTTGCTCTTTCACCTTTGACAAGTTAGTTAGTAATTCTACTTTTCAAGCTCCAAATTCTAAGTCCCAAAGTCTGAGAATTGCTAAGCTCATGCTACAAGAGGCCTTGTTCATCCCCTTAAGGCTACATCTTTAAGGAGGAGATCCATGTCCAAGTAACCAAGGAGAGAGAGGCTTGTTCCCCATCCCCTACAAGCTTTGCAAGGCATGTGTTGCTGATCACCCAGCCAAAGGAGGATTTGATGTCAGAACTTGGTTGTATTCTCTTTTGTTATCAATAATAATAGATGACTATCATTATGGTTCCACTCATGTGTCTTTATTATGATGTTTGAGTTGTATCCTTTCTGACTGATACATAGTTGCATTTCTTGTATTTTATGCTCGTATTTGTCTTGTTCTTTGCATGTGCAGGTGTCTATTCACGAGGATCGTGAGGATTGTGACCAGCTAAAGCGAAAGAACGGAAGCAACGGCTCTTCTACGAATATAAGCGTTGGATTCGAGGTAGGCTCTCATCATTGACCTTACTTTGCAATTAGGAACCTGTGTGTTAGCGCTGTTCGATTGTTGCTAGACCCCATTTAGGCTAGTGGGATCGCCTTTGTCCGCAGAGGGGATTTACCTATACAACAATAAGCTAATCAAAGAAAGAAAATTCCAGCCTAGTAATTGGGCATTTCTTTTTGATTCAAAGTTTAAAGATCAATCAAGGAAAATTTCAAACTCATTGGCTTGGTCCTTATGAGATTGAAATTGACTTTGATAATGGAGTAGTCAAAATCAGCACCATTGATGAAGAGAAAGTAACTTTCCTTGTAAATGGTCATAGATTATGAATATATCATAAACCATTGACAAAGGAAGAGTTTATTAAAAATCTACAAGATAATATTGATTTAAAGTTGGCCAGGAAATATTCTTCTTCCGCTCCAAATTAAATTGCAAAATGCTTTATGTTTTCTATTAAAATAAGTAAATAAAATAAATTAATTAATTAATATAATAATTGTATAAACATGAAAACCAACATTGTTGGCATGTTTTGTACAGAAAATCTAGGTTGAAAACCAGGAAGTCTTGACAAATAGATTTTCTTTTTAATTCCCCATTCTTGTCCCATTTATTTTTATTCCTCTTTTGAAAAATAAGAAGGCTACAAAATTGTCAATAATTTGCAGCTCTCATGGAATTCCACAGCATACTTGACAAATTACAACCAAGGAATGAAGAACATGGAAAAATCAAATTGAATGAAGATCACAGCTAAAGCAACCTCAGTACAACCTACAAAAGGAAAAGTCCAAAAATCAGTAAGGAAAGATAGAAGGTATGTAAATATTAGTTAGATAATAAAGGGAAAATCATTGAATTATGAAATTAAATATAAGAATGACTTTTTCTACCGCCATTTTGTACAATTATTACCCTCATTACGACATGACTTAGGTTCTAACGAAAATATCTATATCTTGTCAAAAGGATATGAATCCGATATGAAACTTTGTTATCATTCAAACTTATTCCCTTCCTTTTGTATATCATCCCACTTCCTTCGCATACCATCACAGTTCCTTGCATCATATCCATTCCACTCGGCCTTGTTCCATTGCCAAAAACACCTCACCTATTACCCAAATTTTGTCTCTCTGACCTACTCCATAACCAAACTCGTTCCATAACTCTGTCAAAAAGAGAAATTAGGGACTAAGACTTCTTCAGCTTGAGAGTCATTGTACGCTTAAAACCGAATGGGGCTAAATTTCTTGAAGGATACCCACAGGTGAAATAGTAGTTGCAGCAAGCACATCGGTTAGAATTTGTTGAAAAAATTGATGGGCATGAGAAAGAAGTTACGAAATCATTTTCTCAAGAAGATGTTGGTATAGAAGCAGATATTTGAGAAATTAAATGGGTTCTCATAGAGTCATTTGTAGAAGAAGCTACTAGATTACCGAGAATCAAGGAAATTTGGTTCAAGAACCAGAAGATTAAGGAGAAAGAATGGGAAGTCTTCTTTAAAAATCCAGGTATGGATATCTTTGTCTTTAAGAATGGAATCCAAGTGATAGCCTTAAATACTAAATGGAGAAATTTTCTATTCATTATTCAAAAATTCATAACTTGTGAAGGTAGGTTTGGAAACATATTCTTTTATCATGCTCACCTGATGATGAATTTTCTTGATGGTAATGAAATCAACTTACCATACTTCTTGCTTCATAGTTTGATAAACATGGTTGGAAAAATTCAGAGGAAAATATTGTCCATATATAATGTCTTGTACCATCATGGGTCAGTGAAAATTTTAAGTGAAGCCCATCTGAAAAGAAAAGGGGATAACTAGGAAGATTTTCTTATTAGAAATCATTTCAAAGAAGTTGAACAAGAAGAACCTAGTAATAAAACAAGCAAGAGTAGAGGAAAGTTGCCTTCAAACCCTAAGGAAAACTCACCTGCACAAGAAAAAAAACCAAGATTAGTATTTTGATGATGAAACCCCTTGCAAGTGCATTGGAAACTCTTAAGCAAAAAAATGTTAGAAGAAAGATAGCCAACAATAAAGGGGAAAGTACATCAAAAGGATAAACAAAATAAGAAAAGGTTAAAAAGCATCCTCGTACTACTGAAAAATCACCATCAACTATAAGAAGAAGTGAAAGGCTTAACAAACCAATACATGAACAGTCTCAGCCATCTTCAGGATTCATCAATTTAGAAGAAGAAGAGGAACCAAGAGTTCCATCACCAGTTACAAGTCCAGCTAGGAAAACTCCAGAAATTGATCCTGTCCAGCGAGAAATATATGACTACGCAGAATCTCTCGAACCAAGAG
Source organism: Pinus taeda (assembly GCA_000404065.3). Lineage (NCBI taxonomy): Eukaryota > Viridiplantae > Streptophyta > Pinopsida > Pinales > Pinaceae > Pinus > Pinus taeda. The sequence continues at coordinate 20,017 of APFE031264789.1, read as the reverse complement.
ATACAGGAAAAAAATTTGAATCATTTTCAAACCGAGAAGAAATTTTAAATGAAGAAATCATTTTGATCGTCTAGAAGAACCCCAAATTTTCAACATTCTTAAGCAGGAAATATACGAAATGGAGGTATTAAATAGACATTTGAAGCAAGAACATGAAACACTAAAGGTACAAAATGAAATCGAAATAACTCAAAATGATAACATCGTGTTACAACCTGGTTTATTTTATGAGAAAAATAAGAAATTGAAAGCTAAAAATAAATTTCTTAAGAAAAAGGTCATAAGTTTGCAGTACAGGATCTTGATGAAGAAACCAAGGCTGGCAGTCAATATTAGGAAAGCAAGAACAAGTAACTTAGATGTTCTTGCACAGGCCTCTAAAGAAGCTCAGTAATAGAAAAGGATTGCAAATTTTGAAATTTTTTGCATGAGGACATGCAATGTCTTCTGTGTGGGGGAATGTTGAAGCCTAAAATTGTCTATTTTTTACAACCTTCATACACTCCATCCTCCTTTTTGACTCTAATAACTCTAATAGAGCATCATTTTACAAGGTTCATAGAAATAAAAAGTACTTAAACATATTTTATTTCATAATTTTCATTGTTATTTATTATTTAACTCAATATTTTCATAATCTACTGAATTGCACCAATTCTACAGCTAATGGTTGATTCTGCAACATATTTGAAGGTTTGATGGGTTCCAGAAATCCAGGTGAGGAACGACACATATGGGTAGATGGATAATAGTTGGAATAATGATATTTACCTATCTTCATGACCTGGATCAATGATAAAAACACCGTATAAGCCTAGTCAACGCAGAAGTCAACCGGCAAAGAAGGAGTGGAAGGCAAACCAGGCGAGCAAGAAAATTAATGGAAGCAAATATTTAGCCTCATGATTTGCTTCTCCGCTAGAAAAGCATGAGGAAACCATGTCATATTATATTCTTATGTTATTTTTAGTATTTTTTGAGTAGGATAGGCTCGTAAATATTTAAAACAATGATTGATAGAGGTTATAAATCTACCTCTCATAATGATAAACAGCATACCTGAATATTATTTTTGAAACTCTATTTGAATTTATAAAGGTAAGTTTGATCATTTCGGTGAGAAATTGTCATGATGCGTATTTAGTTTTTGAGTAATCGTGCATACCTACAACTCACTGAAGGGCCCCCTGGAATTGTAAGGTATTACTTACTTTTAGACATCATTCAATTTTGCATTTTATATCGCTTTGAATTATTTTATCTAACCTTTTAGTTTTGATTGTTAATGAATTCTTTTGACAATGATAATAGAGTTCATAAAAAAGTATGTTGTGTTTAATCAGTTTGTTGTAGGATGGATAGAATAGATCGAGATCTCTTATGCGCATAAGAATTTGTAGATAAAGTGTGAAATGATCTGATTTGAAATAGATTTTAAGTTACATTTGAGTGAAGAATATTTCAATTTATATTAAGTGTGACATTATAGATTAATTTCCTTTTCTGTTGAAAGTAATTTGGGTTTGATTATTTAGTCTTCTATTTCAGAGTAACTTTATTTCTGCAAGTGTGATCTTTCTTTTGAGCAAATGTGATAATTCTAGTGTGATATTTCTTTTGAGCAAGTGTGATCATTTTAGTTTTATTTTACAAATGTGATATTTCTTTCAAGCAAGTGTAATAAACATAGTTTCATTTCCATTAAGTGTGACATCTTTAATTTATGCAAGAGTTATAGTTGTTTTAACAAATTTTATATAGAATATGTGCATAAATATATCTCAATTTAATTTAGGAATTGCTTACACCATAAGGACTACTAGCACATGCAGTGCACATACACTTCATCAATTTACAAGCCTTGTTCAATAATTTATGTAGTAATGTAACATCAATTAAATTACCAAATATTTACTTTGAATATTAAATACTAATTTTTTTGTGAATTAATATTTGTATTACCTAATAATGCAAAAATATCAAAATACATCATCCAAATAACCATAGTTTAAATAGAGTTCACCATACGCAGTTTCAATCTGCCACGAGGGAAACCGGATATTTCTAACTGTCTACAAAATAAGTAAACTACCTAAAATACAACCATTTTCAGCAAAACAAGCTTATATACTACAATGTTTCTATACAAAAATTTTCTATAAAGCATTATAGGAATTCATTAGTCTAAGGAGCTAGCTGTAGAAATATCATTGGCATTCGATCCTAGAGGAGATGGAGTATTAGCCTGACACTGAAGTCGGCTCTCTAAATGTGCTATCTTGGCATCCAATGCTTTCTAGGGAAACATGTTGATATCGTTGATCATGTTTGATGTCATTCAAAGAAAATCAAAGATGATGTACCTTTCCTCCTATTTATCTTTTAAGACCATTCCCTATAGGGTCTTCATCTTCCAGTGTAAATAAATGGAGTTAAGGTACTATTTCTTTCATCCCATGGTGTGGCAAACGTTAGGAACCTAGTGGGAACCTCCTCCAATATCTTTGGATCTGAAAAAGTTTAGTAGTCCGTAGTAGTAAGAGATTCAAGGTGAAGAATCTTGTTATGAGTTTCAGGAGGGACGACTGAGTGGAGTGATGTTGCAAGTATCATCTCTTACACCACCTCGAAACCAAACTTTTGCTTAAGAAAAAATCACCACACACCTGGTAATTATCTCAACCAAACTCACTCTAGAAGGAAATAGAACATAGTTAACCAAGAGAATCATAAGATTTTCATGGACTAGAACCTCATCGCCAGTGGCACCCTAGAATAATAATCAATTTAAAAGACAGAAATAATTCTGAATCTAAATTAATTAATAAGTGTTAATGCTTATTTTAATTATAAATTAAAATGAGTATTCTAACATTCATAATTCAAGAAAAAAAATTATCAAATCTAGATTACACATTCAACCGAAATCATAGATGCATATAGGAATATATAACATACATGATGGTTTAAGAAAAATGGACTTTTATTGAAAATCTCCTAAGGTCTTTGAAATCGATCAAAAACTAGTTGATAAATAATATCAATCTTAATTTAATACAAATTCATCTGACATACCCTTTCTTCATCGAAGGGGTTGTATATATAGAGTAAAATTTAGGAGAAAATATTGTTCACGATTCTAATAAAATAAACAATTTTGTCAATAGTATCCATTGTATAGATGTGATCAAATTTCTAAATTAAAATATCAATTGTAAAAGCTATTATCAGAGTTTCCCAAATTGGTTGTCAGTTGGGCCTTCTCAAAATGGATTTGAATTAGCTTCCAAATTTTGTGTGATATGTCTTGATCTTCCCTGCTTTCTAATAACCCCTGCATGAGAACTCATAAAATTAAGAAAACCATGGAACAAATTAACCATAATGAAAGTCTAGGAAAATTTATTTAAAACTAAATCATGATTGAACTCGGCCTAATTATCTCATTTTCCTGTGTTTCAATGATAGTATTTGGGTATCTTGGGTCCAATGAATGAAACAAGTAACATTTTCCGAAGGAGATCAAATATTGGTTTGTCATTAATTGTAAGTTAATTATTTTAATTGGTTTAAATTGCGGTTACAAAAAAAATGTGGGATCCATCCATCCGAGGTGTAGGGTGTGCATAGTGTGTTTCTTTGGGAAAATGGTTGAATGGCAGATTAAAGCAGGACATCTAGTCATCCAGGAGGCAAATGTGGTGAAGCTAGTCTACTGCCATCCAAGCCTAAATAGGAAGATATCCAAACATTTAGGAGACAGAAAGGCCACAACAACATGCATTTATCGCTAGGCAGACTCTAAACATATTTAATTTGAGTGAAATACAATAACAGGTCCAAATTCAATGAGAAACAAGAGTAATATGCCCATTTGGGAATAAGAGAAAGTAAAGTAACATCACTTGGATGAACATGGTGAATGTCTAGTAGGGAAAATTAGCCAATATCAACCTTGAACTTAAATACAAATTTCCCAATCTTTACAATATTTAAAGAGAAATGGGTAGATTTAGAAAAAAATGAAAATAAATTGAGCTTCTCCTGCGATACACAAGACAATAAGTAAGTGAAAATAAAAAATAAAATAAATAAATAAATAAATAAGTGGGATCGCCATTTATTTTTTGAACAAATGGGGGGTTGTTTTATATGTAACAACAAATGATGACATACTAGGAAGAACCAAATATCTCTGATAAACTATACTAATTAAAATAAACCCTCAATTAATGATTTCTAAACAATTATAAGTATCAGCTTGAATGTATGATATTTCTAAAAGATAAGTATATGATTAGGAGTATTGATACTTGGTCCAATATTTCTCCAAGAGCGAAAATATTAAGTTTAATTGCTAATTATTTTATTTTAAACTGATTTTGAATTTGAATTGTTAAGTCCAAATCTTAATATTAACAATATATATTTCAGATATTTGTTCCTTGACTCTCTTTAATTTGGCATCGCTTCACATGTCGCGAATGTCCGTAGCCCCAATGAAGTTTCCTTAGTACCATACAAGCATGGCCCCATTGCTAGTGAACGTCCAATGCCCTAATGGGTTTACTTGTACTTTCCACACATTATGGTGTTTTCGACTTCCTTTTATGTAATTTTAAGATCACCTTTTTAAGATAATATTTGAAACTGCTTTTGTTTGCAATTTAGGCAAAAGGAATCAAGGTGGTATGAGAGCTACTTTGATAAGCAATTGTTTTGTTGTATTAAGAATTCTAACTCGGTACCATTATTATTATTATTATTATTATTATTATTATTATTATTTAGTGAAGAAGGTAAATGGAGCTCTTATAGAGAATATAGGTTGGTATTTTCCAACCTACTAATAGCTTTTACTGATAATATCAGTTATTCACTAATTTCTTATAATTGTTGTTCATAATAAAGGAGTTTATGTAATCAAGTAAAAATATTCAAACATAACCAATCTTTTATAGTACTAGCAAATGAAAAGTTCAAAACATATTTACAGATTGCAACTGCAAAAATATTAAGAATTGAAATTAAAACTAAAAATATTTACATATTCACATAGTGAATTATAACATTTAAGAAAAATATTTCTATAAAATTTGATCGTTCACAGGGAGGATTTCAACCTCTCCTTCTAAGGTTTGTAAAATATATGTGGAAGGGCTTAATTTAGTGGAAATTTGAAATGTTCCAAGCTAGAGATGTTGAAATTCGGTACATTTACCTCTGTCCTTGTGGAATTTGTCCCACTTCAATACTATATCGACAATAGAAAAGTATCTTTAAGTAGCTAAATATTTATCAAATCAACACTTTAACTTGTTCATGGGCATGGAATTTAGGTTTAGTTTCCATCTCCTTTCAACAGAGTATGGATTATTGCTTGAATATCCCTAATTGGTTCCTCGTTGATTGATTAAGCTAATTGCATAGATTGAAGGAAAATATTGGGAAGAAGGATGGCTTCATTGCCATAAACGAATAAAATATAGAGTTACCCATTAACTTCTTAGCTGTCATGCTATATGCCTAAAGTGCATTATGAAACTATTTATGCTAGTTCTTTTGATGGTTAAGCATTGTGCTTTTAAGGATTCTGACAAGGTTCTTGCTAATTGGCTCTACTAAACCATTTCCCTAAGCGTAGTAATTTTCCTAATATTTAATAGCAATACCTTTATCCATTGCATATTCAGCCAACTTTAGAGACAAAAAATAAGATGTGTTATCGAAAATGAGAGATAAGAAAACATTGAACATAGAAATAATATATTGTTCTAGGAAAGAAATCACCTGATCATTATTAATCCTTTTATGTGGGACAAGTTTGGTCCACCTAGTGCAATAATATGTTGCAACAAGAATGTAATTTTGTCGTTGTGATGAATTCATAGTAATTTCATCGATGATTTCAAATCTCCACTGTTCGAAATAATTTTTTTCTTTGAGTGGTTATGGAGGAAGAGAAAGTCTCTTTTCTTTCCTAGCAGAAGTATGACATAGTATGCATTTTCTAGGTATGAATAAGCCTCTTTGATAGTTAAGGCCAATAATATCCAGAATATAGGAACTTGTGCATAGTAGATTATCGACCAAAATGACATCCAGCTAGGCCATCATGCATTTCAGCTATAATTTTTTCTACTTCAAGCTTCTTGAGACATATCAATAATACATTGTCATAATTTTTCATGAAAATCACTCCATGAATTAGTTGATATCTAACGAATTTTAACCTTAAAGCTCTTTTCTTCCTTGGAGCCAGATAGTTAGGAGCAATTCCATTCAAGAGAAAACATTTGATTTCATAATACAAGGGATCAGTCAATACAGGGACATAAAGAACTTCTTGGAGACTTACCTCATACTCATTATACCAACATTATTCTTGGTTACTTTGATATGATGTTCATTGCTAACATAATCCTTGTTCACGAACAATCGTAAATGGTTTGATTTCCATGTCACATTCCTAAAATGTGGTTATCCAATTTGCTCTCTTCTCTCCCAAGTATTTCTGTACCAAAAGATTTCTAAATGTAGGATGGGGCGTGATAAATTTAGTGTGAGCCTTCAAGAGATAAGGATGAAAGTGCTTCACTACCTTATATACAGAAAATGTTGATTTATCAATGTCATGATACTTTAACTCTACTCCATGCAACCCTGAACTCGTGAAAGATATTGGAACTTCTACGTTTTTTGCATTCTTTTGAGTTAAGAAAGCTACATAAGAAGAGTCATAAGAAAATGTATACAAGATAAACTATTTATCAAAATCATGATTGATTAAAGAAGGTGCTTCAACAGTCTCTTGTTTAATGGTTTTGAATTTTTTCTTTATCACTCTATTTAAAAATGTGATCCTTTTTTATCATGTCCTTAATTAGTTAACGATTTTATTAAAGCTAGGAATGAATCTCCTAACAAAATTAATCTTTACTAATATAAAATACATTGACTTCTTATTATAAGGAAAACAAATTTGTAAAATTGATTTAACACAATCAAGGTAAATTATTATATCATAATTTGATACCTCAAAACACGATAATTTTCCTTTAGTTACAACAAAGATAATATTTTGGGACTTAATAAAATTCCATATTTCCTACATCTCTAAAAAATTCCTTAAATGCTCCACATGGTCTTCTCTATTTTTGGAAAACACAGTAATATCATCTAAGTAAACAACCATTGATTTATTAATTAATCTTTTGAAAGCGATATCCATGGCTCTTTGAAAAATAGCTCTAACATTGATTAAACCGAATGGCATTTTTATGTAAGAAAGCATTCCCCATTTTGTCCTAAAAGTAGTTTTAACTTTTTCAACAGGTGAAAGCAGGATCTAGTTGTTACCCAAAAAACCATTGAGCAAAGAAGACTTCTCGGATTGGGCCACTGACTGTAAGATTTTATCCATGGATGGAACAAGGTAATTTTCTTTTTTTATGCTCTATTAAGATTTTTGAAATCTATGCAAATCCTAGTGTCTCCTTTTTTATTTCTGGCTAAAACGAGGTTAGCTACCCACTGTGAATGTATAACTGGAAAAAAATGGCATTTAATAATTTGTTCAATTCTTCTTTGATATGTATTTGGAGTTTAGGGTGTATCTTCCTAAGATTCTACTAAAACAACTTGGAGTCTAGCTTTATGGGAATAACATGTTAGACGATTTTTTTATCATAAACTTTAAGTTCATCATAAGTCCAAACAAACATATCTTTAAATTATTTTCAAAAATATATAAATCTCGCTCCTTTAGAAGGAGAATAACCAAATTCTAAGTTGATATTTTGTGGTCTTTGCTTAGTTCTCAAGTTGATGATTTAATATTTCATAGAGGAAATGTGTGTTTTACGGTCTTTCTTCCTTTGAATCTTTCCTAGAAATCAATAAATTTTTTCTGAACATCCTACAGATTTCAATATGATATTTTCTTGTCCATTCTCACTTGACAAATTTACATTCAATGGTAGATCATGTTGAATTTCGTCAATGATAGAACCCTAAAATATATTCTCAATAGTGATAAAATTGATGATTTGAGCATCATCATCAAACAATTTAATATCGGTAACATTATCAAGAACTGATGGGTGGAAAAGAATCTCAACAGAGAATTCTTTTGGTGAAATTTTCTCTACAGGGAGAAATTTTGATGTTGCATTTGCCAACAAATTACCATCTACATTTTGTGAGAGTTTACTTCAGAGTGCTCAAAATTTTGAATTAATCTGAAACCAATTCTCTATAATTTTCCAAATGGTTAGAAACAAAATTAATTGTTTTATTGACTTGTTTGATAATGATTTCAAAGTCACCACTAGATTTTATTTTCTTAACTTTGAAATCAATTACTTTTTTGAGTTCTCAAATTAATGATTTATACGTAGCTATATTATTAGTTCAACAAAATATAATTTGCATGCTAAAAAGAATTTCATACCTGCAAGGTTTCATAATATTCATCCAATTCTTATGCCTTCAACTTATATGGAACCATCAAAATATAATAGCTAGGAATCTTTATTTACCTCACTATTTACAGAAGAAAAAACCTCACATGTAGAATCAGTGGTGAGCTCCAGTATTGCAGCAATAATGCTGCAACTCCTGGGACTCCCTTCTTTACTTTTATCAACCCGGTAGTTCGTAACAAACATGGAAGCGACGGTGTTGTATGCACAAGTACTAGCTCTTGCTGCAGCTGTCACTTGGTCAACTGGCACAAATCCGCTAGGGGATCAAGCCAACTTCTATGAGCTTTGAGAAGAAGCTTGTTAACTGATGGATGGAAGCTAACTTGAAGGAAGCTAATCTGCTTGCGAAAAAAAAAAAAACTGAAGGAAAGCGCAAACCCTAATTCTACCAGCTACTACTACTAATGCAAAGAACAGAATGAAAGCTACTGAAAGAGATGTCATTACTTCTAGGAAGGTAAAATACATGTGTATAGACTACTTCTATCTAAAGAAAATATCTTTTTGTATTTTTGAATAAGTCGTCAGATTTATCATGCATGGGCTTTCACTGTTCTTGACTGTGCAGAGGTGGATCAATGAGGAGAAATGCTTAGAAGGGGTCCCTAACATGCTTCCAGAGAGTTTCACAGAGATTGGCTATCAAGAAACCTCATTTGTGAGCTTCTAGAGGAAGACTGCAGGGGTTCTACAGGATGTTCAGGAATTTCTACAAGATGTTCAGAAATTTCTACAGGATGTTTAGAAATGGGATTTTGGAGGATGGATGAGTGACGAAAGATGAAGGAATGGGTATGGAGGTAGGATAAGGGTTTGAAGTGGTCCAGGGACTGGTGGATGGAGTTGGGAGAAGGTATAGATGGCTGAATTTCCTCAAAGAAGGCTGAAACAATGGTTGCACAAAAAGGTAGGGTTATGTGGGCAAGATGACAAACGTGAGGCGAGAAACCCAGTTAGGAGATGGAACAGATGGTTCTGATGAAGTTTGGGTGGATGAAGAAGTGGTAGAGGTGCTCTGCACTGTGTATTTCCACCTGAACCAATAAAGACTTGTAAGTAATCAAAGTCCTAGTTATACCAACCTAATCGGATCTAGCTAACAGTAAAGTGAATCAACGGAAGCTTTATTTGCAAGGGAACCATATATATTAACTATGCAATGAAACATTTCAAAGATATGAACATGTAACCAACTTCTGCAAACGAAAATCGTACACTAGTGATTGCATGGCAAAGCAAAAATAATGTTTTTGTTTGGGACAGCAAGGTTACTTTGATCCCAACCCCTGATCCTATGAGGGAGAGTTGAAACCAAAGGTGCTTGTTGGCCTTTTTCTAGAGCTTTTTTCCTATTGATATCCTACCAACCTAATCTAAACATCAGAAGCCTTTCTAACGATAAACAATGACCTAGTTAATCAACACAATTTAATCTGCCTAACATAAATAATTTTGCAAATGCATAAAGGAGAAACAAAGATGCATAAAGGAAAAATAGCAATACATAAAGGAGGCCTTGGCTCTCAAGTTGGGCCCAACCCTAAGAGCTACGGCTCCTATAAATAACTCAGAGCTGATACAAAATAGGACTGCTTGTCATTATCAAAAAATAGTCATCAACCGAAAGCTATGCCACAATGGCTACAAGAAAACGAGCTAAAAGTGACAGCACTATAGTGCAAAAAATCTAATGGTTTCAAAAGTAAACTACGAAGGTTGAGGCCTTCTTATTTATACATCACGAGGGGCCTAGCAGGCCTCCTAAATTCAAGGACTCGACTGTCCCAACTGCTAGTAGACGGTCCCTTTTCCAAAATCTGCTTGGCTGCCTTTAGGATTCGTTTTGGTGGCCTATGAGCTCGGAGTTGAGGGTGGAGATCCCGAGGAAGGGCCATTTAGTGTCAGAGAAACCCCCCTACAAATCCTCACCTCAAGCTTGGCTATCACCTAGCCCATGATTGCTCGGTTTTGCTCCAACATTTGTCCAAAAAACCTGAAATAACCACGTATTAGCCTCCTAGGTAGAATGACCACCCTTATTCGTTCAAATGACATAAACTTACTAAAAAAATGCATAATCTATGAAAAATGGAGGATTGAACAAGGAAAATTAGGCAAAATGAGCCCAATAAGTTACCCAATTCGGGGCTAATCATCACCCCCCTACTAAATGGGTTGCTCATCCTCTGAGCAACTAGTCCAGCTCCTCGTCCTTAATTGCTTTGATCACCTCCCTCACATCTCAGGCTTCTGAAGTAATATCTTCTTCACTATCATGGAATCCGGCCTTCCTTTCCACCTCTTCCCACTACTTATGCTCTTCTTCTTCTGTGCCTCCTTCTAGCAACCCCAAAAGCAAAGGTGGACTTAAACTTGAGGCCTATCCAGCTAGCCTAAAGATTCTGCATAGACTTTTTGTAGAGAGGCACTCGTGCCAAGGCCTCCCTCATTCTAGTTGGGGTGTGGTATTCCCTAATTTTGAGGTTGTGGGACAATGTGTTCCACCTACAGGTGCAAGCATGAACACAGTTGTCCCCCAATAGTCGCTCCATGTCCTCAAAATGTGCTATGGCCTAAGCTTGATGATCCATGTACTCTAGCAAGACCTGAGAGTCGGCTGCTAGGTGTTGGTGGGTGGATATCAATGTTGAGGGGTCCCCTGGCTCTGCTCTAATCAGCAATGGTTCCTGTAGTTCCTGGTCCATGACATTTCCGACCTCTTTTGCTCTCTTTTATTCATGGTTTAACCATGAGGTCATGGCCATAAGCTGCATGTCCCCTACTACTGTGTTGGGGTCCCACGAGGTCATGTTGGGAATGGCTAAATTATGAAGGTAGAACTCTGATAGCTTGGCCTTGTCTTCTGATGAACTATTGTTACATAAAGCCATGAATTGTTGGGGGTTTTGGATTTGAGTGATACCCCTCTGCGCCAAAGTGTTGATCTGAAATTGCAGCCACTGATCCCTGAGGTATGGGGCATAGGATTTGGTCGGCTACCTACACTGTAGAGCTTCCATTGCCCAACTGGCCATGCAGGCCAGTTGGGCCTCCTTCTCTTGTATCTATTGTTTTAGAGACTGTATCTCTAGGCCTACTTGCAATTCTCTTTCCTGTAGTTGCCGGTTTAGTGTCTCAAGTTCAGCTTGCATTCCTTCCTTTCTCTAAGTCTCTTTTCTGGTGTCTTTAGTTGTTGTGGCCTCCTCCTATTGTTGTTGTTCTCCCAAGAGGTGAGGCTTGTCTTCTTTCCTCTGTCCTTGTAATTGTAGCTGTTGTCTAAGTAGCTCATTCTCTTCTCGTAGCTTGGTCTGCTGGTAGCTCTCCACATGTCGAACCCTTGCCAATTCTCTTTGGGCCTCCTTGAGCTTTTCCTCCAGAGGACCTATATCTACCACCCCCTTGGATTTAGCAATCTTCATCCAAGTGTGGGTCCTTACTCTTTCTTCCTCTAGTGCTAGGAAAAGTGGCACTGTGAATTTTTGAGGAATGATTTTCCCGGGCTCTAAGAAGTTATAATAAGAGCCTAGTCTGGGCTGGGGACTTGGTTCCATAATGGTATCAGCCTTATCTTCCTCCAGTGATGACTTGGCTGCTTTTTCCTCCATCTTTTCGGTCTCCTTCAGCATAGCCAATGTTTCCTGTAGAGCAGCCTTGGCATCCTATAGAGAGGCCTCTGAGTTCAATTTTTCCATCCTTTCTTTCCATGTGGATGTCTTCAGGCTTCCCTGCTCATATGTGATGGATGTCTTTTGTTTGGATGGGGTGTCTTCAACTGTAATTGGTCCTTTGGACTGTTTCTCCTTTGGTCTGCCAGTTTTAATCCTCGTGCTTCTTCTCGCCTTAAAATACATGGAAGGCTCCCTCTTCTGCTTTTCTTTTTGCTTTGGAGATGTGCTGAGGGCGGCCAGCACAGCTGCTACCTCCCTAGCTAGAATCTCAGGAGATTCTTCCTTCCCTTGCCCTTTTTCCAGACTTCCTGTAGAAAGTCCTGTGCTGACTGGTTTCTGGCTTCCTGTAGAAGCAGTTTTTGGACTACATGTAGAAATGGCCTTTTGGCTTCCTGTAGAACCAGTTGGCATTGTTTTGGCCTGCTTGGCTGGGGGTGCCTTCTCCTTTAGCTTGGTTGTGGCTGCCTTAGGTGTGCCTTCACTTGCTTGGACTTTTTCAGTCCTTTCTGCCCTGCTCTGCAATCTCTTCTCCCTGAGTATTTGTGTCATTTTTCCACCCACAATTTTGGCCTCAGCAACTTGGCCTTTCTCTCGCTTCTCTTTTTTTCCTTGCTTTGGTTGTTTTCCTGAGGTTTCCTGACCCTTGGCTTTCTTTTCTGCCTCAATGTGCTCCTTCTCCTCGCTGCTGGAGGAAGTCAATTCCTCAGCCAAAATTCGGATGTCATCATCCTTAGACATATTGCAAAAAATCTCCCAGGAGAGAGGGACAGTATAGGTATGGAGTGCATCTTCTACTAGGAGCTTGATAAGCCCATGATGAGCCAGCTAATCTGGTGTCCCTTCCCTCAACTTTGTGGCACACTCAATCAAGGATTGCAGGAGGAAGTAGGGTATGCTCAACTTTTGTTCTATGGGTAAATCCATTTTGTGCCTGAGTTCAGTTAGCAAACGGAAGTGATAACCATATACAATACTAAACTGCCCCTCACAGGTAAATATTTCATAATTTGAAGGCTGACTTTGCTCCAAAATGGCTATAGGCTGGTTCTCCGGACCCCATTCTTATCCTCTGAAAATTGTTCCTCTGTTAAGAAGAATTCCTTTTTAGCCTTTTGACCCAATTTCCTCTCCTCTTTATCCCAGGGTACCACCATTGGTAGATCAGTGACTCTACTAATGAGTTGTGGGGTGAGCTTTAGGGTCAACCCTCTGAAGTTTACAGTGGCTAGTGTCTTTGATTTAGGCTTCAAGGACCTTAGTAATTCCTCTGTTATTTCATCATCGTGACCTTGAATTTTGTCACAGAAGGTCATCCAGTTTGCACGGGAAAATAGGTCTACCACCTCAGGAGTTTCTCGCAGTTTCTTGGAATCCGAGGGTTCCTTTCTGATAAACCCTCCTAGCATGGTGAAAAATACTCTGTTTTGGCTTGCGCTTTGAGCAGAAAAGGAATTCTATATGTGTTTCCTCCTCAGAACATTGAAAACAGTATCCCTCAAGCCACTTCGTATCAATTCCCCGGTTTTAAAACTCAACTGCCTGTGTACAGAAGGACGACTCTGGTTTCCCTAAACAGAGTGCAGAGCTATATTACCATCCCCCAGCATACACATAATCATTTAAAATTCACATTTTTTTTCCCCCGCCGGTTAGCCTTAACAGTGTTTCAACTTCTCTACAGGAGGAATTTTCTTCGGGACCCGTGTAGAAAATCTTGGACGCAAACCAACGAAGAAATTTCATGCAACCACAAGTAAGCTGCTATTTTGGATTCACAGACAGACTTGCTTTTCATTTTCCTACTCCAGCACGTCAAATTCACCACCTTTTGAAATATCATGCATGGGAATGGTGTGTTTGGGCCTACCTCTCTTAGAATTTCCAACCTCGACATAGACAGTCCAGGTTTCTTTGTTATGCCAAGTTTTCTGTAGTGCTCCTTCCTGTAGAAAGCTTTTCCGGCTTCTGGAGGATGTCACAGTGCTTTTGGACAAGTCTGAGACATGGAAGCACGTTGGAACGGGCCGAGAAGCTCAGGCTAACAAACTTCATAGGAGGACGACGCATACTCTGCTGCAAAAACAGTTGCAAGTGCGAATGATAGCGGTTCACCGTGAGTTATTCGGACGAGCAATTTGAATTACTACGCAATTCATGGCGCGGGGGTGAGCTGTCCAGGCTGATCTATTAGCCAACGTCACAGTCATCATTCTTCGGCATTCCTCTGACCACCAAATCCTTTTTTCTGCCATTCACCGCCGCCATTTCTGTCACACTATCGATTCTCCCTAACTGGACATTTCCCACGTGTCAACTACCCATCTCTTTGGCATAATCAGGCTCGTTCGGATCCCACGAGGCCATCCGATTGGTTGTGGGTGGCCAGTTGAATGGCCACCAAACTTGTTCAATCCACACATTTCACAGTCATGCAAATTTTAGAGTATAGTTCATGCAATTCGACGAATAAGTTTAGGCACTTACCTATGTGGCCGTGGACGTGTTTTGCAGGCTTCGGGACGTGGAATGTTGGATTTGCTTGATGCTGCTTCGTGCATGGGCGCTGGAGCTCATTTTTCATTGGCTGATGTTGGATACAAGACTTCGGGACCTGACCCACTAGTTGTAAATGCTGCATGTGCCGGCTTCATTTGATTTGAGCTGCAGTTGTCTCCATAGTATGTGCTCCAGCCAGATCAACTGCTACAGGATTCCTGTAGGACATCCTGTAGCCGCTTCTCCTCTTGGGATGCATGTTGAAATAATCGGGATTGCATTCATGGATGAAGGGTCCTGATGGAGCCTTGATAGGTAAAGTGTGCGAGCCTCTGCATGCTTGATTTGTCACTTAGAAAAAAAATTAATCTGAGGAAACAAAACTCTTGTATGACTGTGTAGGAATACCCAACCAGATTGTTGCAATGGCGGAGGAAGGAGATGAAACGAGTGGAGGATGGAAGAAAAGAATGGTTTCATGCCCCATCAACATATTTCAAGCTTCAAATCCCTCTCTAGAATCGATTTTGGCCTGCCCAAAGGCTCTATAGGATGTTTCTTGTAGAAATGTAGAACTTCCTGTAGAAAGTCCTGAAACTTCCTGTAGAAGGTTGAACCTTGACCAGATTGTGTCCAAATCCTGAAAAAAAATGAGTGTCCATGGAGGGAGTGTATGTGAGGATGCCTGGTAACTTGGTACAGACCCTTGTCCTTGTTTTGGGAGGCTTCCTTTCTGCATTGTATTCCTGCAACCTGCAATAATTCTTCAGGGATTAAACTTGCTTCTTTTCCTTTTTTTCTTTGTTTCTTTCTTCTTTTTCTTTTTTCTCTTTTTCTTTTTTTTTTTTTTTTGAGAGAGAGAGACAACAGGGGCGCCTCCATGAGGTTTTCACCCCTACTATCTGCCTTGGGCGCCTTAGAGAAGTTTTCACCCAAGGGTCTTTTTGTTCAAATTCTTTATTTTCCGAGAGCCAGCAGGGGCGCCTCCATGAGGTTTTCACCCTTACTGCTTGCCCTGGGCGCCTCAGAGAGTTTTTCGTCCAGGGATCTTTTTGTTCCCTTTCTTTTCTTTTTTCTTTTTTTTTGATGATGATGATCAAGGTGTGGCCAGAACAGAGGCAGAACCCTTCTCTATTACCAGCACTGATTTTTCCACAGTTTCAATGAACTCCTGCCTCAGAAGGGGTTTCCTGTAGATCTTCAGTCAATGCCCATTGACGAGCATGGGGATGGCTTCTTCATCAATGGTCCATATAAGGACGGAACCATTTTCATTGCACTTCTCCACTGTATATGGTCCTAGGCATCGTGTCCTCAACTTCCCTTTGAAATCCTTATGTCTGGAGTCATACAACAGCGCCCAATCTCCTGGCTAGAATTGTTTTTCATTAAGGTGTCGGTCATGCCATATCTTCCTCTGAAGTTGAACCACTTATGAGTGGAGGAGGGCCTGCATTCGGTGTTCATCTAACCCATTCAGCTACAATAACCTTTCACGTTGAGCATGGCTGAGATCTAGGTCCAGTTTTGCTGCCATCCTCAACGTGTTGTACTCAAACTCTATTGACAGTATAGCTCTCTTCTCGTAGACCAGCTCATAAGGTGTGAAACTGGTTGTGGTCTTCCAAGTGGTGTTGTAGGCCCAAGTGGCCTCAACCAGGCGATCTGCCCAATCCTTTCTGTTGTTGCTCACCACCTTAGTCAAAATCCCTTCTAATGCTTTATTAGTGACTTCCACCTGCCCATTTGCTTAAGGATGATATGGGGTGGAAGTCCTATGCTTGATCTTGTGATGAGCAAGAAAGTTTTCAACTAAGTTGGAGGTGAACTGGCTTCCTTGATCAGTGACTAACTCTCTTGGGTAGCCAAATTTGTAGAAGATGTTTTCTCTTAAAAACTTAGCCACCTTTTCTTCTATCGCTACTTTGATTGCCTTTGTTTCTGCCCACTTTGTCAGGTAGTCGGTGCACACAATGATGTAAGACCTTTGCCTCGAAGGAGGGTTGATAGGACCCACAAAATCCATGCCCCACTTCTCAAATGGCTTGAGGGTCACTTGAGGTTGGAGAGGCATTTCATCCCTTGGAGTCAGTTTCCCCATCCTCCGGCATCGGTCACATTGGCTAATGTATCTTTTGACATCTTAATGAAGAGTGGGCCAATAGTAGCCTCCCTGTAGAATTTTGAAGGTAGTCCTCTTTGCTGCAAAGTGGCCTCCATAGGGTCCATCGTGACAGGTTAGGAAAATTTCAAAGACTTCCTCCTCCCTAACACAACGCCTCAAGATCTGATCCGGGCCAAGTTTGAACAAGTTGCCCCCGATCCAAGTGAATGGGGCACTCTTCCTCACGATTCTACTCTTCTCCTTTGAGGATAGATGCGTAGGGAACTGTGCTGAGACCAAGTAGTTTTCTATATCAGCAAACCACGGAGAGAGTACTGAGATAGAAAACAGATGTTCATCTGGCATCTGGTCATTCATTGTTCCTTCTTCACCTGAAGGAAAATCCAATCTAGACAAGAACTCAGCAACAACATTTTCTTTACCCGGTTTGTCAACGATAGACAAATCAAACTGCTGCAACAAAAGTAACCATCTAATGACACGAGCATTTACATCAGGCTTATTCATTAAATATCTAATTGTAGCATGATCAGTATGTACAAATGTTTGATAGCCAGTGATGTAGTGTCAAAACTTGTTCAGGGAATGGACCACGGCCAGGAACTCTTTCTCAGTTATAGTATAGTTCATTTCTGCCTTGGACAGGTTTTTGCTGACAAAGTATATGGCATATGGAATTTTCTCCTCAACTTGTCCTAAGGCTACCCCTATGGCTTTGTTCGAGGCATCAATGTGGATGTGGGAAGGTAGGGCCCAGTTTGGGCCTCTCAAAATCGGGGCGGACACTAACTTATCTTTCAACTCATTCAAAGCCCCTTGACAGTCGTCATTCCATTTAAACTCAACATCTTTTCCTAAGAGGCCAAACAATGGCAAGGCTAGCTTACTGAAATCTTTAATGAATCTTCTATAATATCCCGCTAAGCCTAGGAAACTTTGAACATCTCTTACCTTCTGAGGAGGTGGAACCTTTTTTATGATAGCAATTTTGTTTGGATCCACCTGTAATCCTTGACGAGAAATGGTATGACCTAACACGGTCCCTTCAGTCACCAGGAATTCACATTTTTTAGGATTGAGGGACAGGTTCATCTCAATGCACTTGCTTAAAACTTTTCCCAGGTTGGACAAGGTTTCTTGGAAGCTAGACCCATAAGGAGTAAAGTCATCCATATATATTTCCACCGAATCATGAACCAGTTCAGCAAAGGTGCTCAATACAGCTCTCTGGAAAGTGGTAGGAGCATTGCATAGCCCAAAGGGAAGGACTCGGTAGGCAAAGGTACCCCATGGACAAGTGAAGGTGGTCTTATCTTGGTCCTTCGTGCTGATTTGGATCTGATTATACTTGCTGAACCCATCTAGGAAAGAGAAGAACTTCTTTCCTCCCAGTCCATCCAACACTTGATCTATGAAAGGCAAAGGGAAGTGGTCTTTCTTGGTGGCTTTGTTCAGTTCTCTGTAATCTACACAAATTCTCCACTTCCCATTTTTCTTCGGTACAGCCACTAGAGGGGAAACCCATCTGTTGTCCGAGATGGGGTAGATGAATCCTGCATCCAACAATTTTTGCAATTCCTCTTTAACAATGTCCTTAAGGGCTGGATTCATTCTCCTCTGAGGCTGCCTAACTGGTTTACAGTCCTCTTTAATGTAAATATGATGGGTACAGACTGAAGGATGGATTCCTTTTATTTCCTAATAGCTCCAAGCAAAAGCCTCCAAATGGCGGTTCAAGAGGCTACATAGCTCTTTTTCCTGAGAGGGAGAGAGAGAGGAGCTGATATTTAAAGTTCTTTCAGGGCCAAACTCCACATTCTTAACTCTGGGAGAGGTTGGATCAGTCACATAGAGGTCCA